>CM053785.1:953108631-953123631 GCA_028749045.1 Cupressus sempervirens | reverse complement strand
GGGATAGTAGAAGATTATATTAAAGAATTCCAAAGAATCTCTGTCCAAGTCACAAGAGTAGATGATGAATGCTTTACCTACTTGTTCATAGAAGGATTAAAAGATTCATTAAAAGGTCTAGTAAGTGCTTTAAAACCTTCATCCTTAGATGATGTTTTTGAAATGGCATTGAGGTTGGAAGTCTTGAATACAAGCAAAAAATCATGGAATAAACTTGCTATTAAAAATCACACAAAAAGTAAATCTTACAAAAATGTTCATTCTGACTAAGGAATGAGTAGAATTAAAGAAAAAGAATTTATGCTTTATGTTAGCTAGGGTTTTGAAACCCTAATTATATATATTTCCATTCAACTAAAGGAAAAGGAAATATTTTTAAATTAATAATTTATTAATTATTTTTCTCTATATAATATTTAATTCTGACAAGAATTAAATATTAATATATTTAAATGCAAAATAATTAAATTTCAAATTAATTTAAAAACAACATTAGCCTCTCACATAATTAATTCTTTAGAATTAATTATCATAATGTGCATGAAGTTTTTGTGAAATTAAAGTGGGAGATATAACAAAAGAATGTAAATAATTAATTCTTTAATGAATTAATTATCATAGTAATGTACCCCCGAGAAGAAAAGAGAAGTTCAGTAAGAAGTTAGGGTAGTTGCCAAACTTCTTGGCAAAAATTTATTTAATGGGAGAAAACTAATGTAACAAGGGTTCTTCTTTTCCAAGGGTTGGAGTTCTACAACTGTTGCTACAGGGAGAAGAATATTTTCTATTTTGTAGAGGGAAATGTAGAGAGTTGATTTCTTTTGGTCTCTGTATTTGATGGTAACAGAAGGGATGAAATAATACTATTGTTATTTTGTTATGTGTTAGAAATGGAAAGGAATGTTTGTATGTCGGATCTTAAGGTCTGAATATTTATTTTCTAATGGAAAAAGATCCTGTGGTCTTTTCTATCTTGTTTCAAATACAGTCCTATGTTGCTATCTTTTGCAAAAATGATATGTTTGATTCTCTCTATTCTCTTCTAGTATTGTGAAAGACTTGGTGAATATTCCTATGGCTATTTGCTGGTTTTTCTCTCATAATCAACTTATTAATTTGATAATCACATTTATTCCATATTGATGGATGAATGTCATAAAACCCTTTGTGTCTTTAGGTTAAAGACATAAGCATATATCACATTCATTGAATATCTTTAAGAGGGAGATGTACCTCTCAATTTAGAGGAAGATTATCAATAAAATGATAATCTATCCAATTGTTAGTGGCATTTTTTCTTCTATTTGGGTATCTTGAGTCATTCTTTGTATTTAATTTTGGAAGGACAAAACTATTTACTAACAGTTTTTGGTGACTCCGCTGGGGAAAGAAAGCAAGTTCCAATGCTTTTCTTTTCTTGGAAATCTAAAGGTTAGGTCCCCGAGGATAGAGGTTGGCAACTCTAATTGATTGTGGTGAAAGAATTTTGTTGTTATGCCTTTGGTTGCAGCTCAACCACGGGGGGCTCAGATTGGGCCATTTTCTTTATCTCAATACTCAACCTTACCTAAGAATTTATTAGAATATCTCTCGAAGTTTTCTGGTGATGCAAATCAAGACCCTAATGACCACATCAAAGTATTTATAGTTTCTTGCAAGATTCTTGGTGTGCAAGAGGAGAATGTCTTTGTTAAATTATTTGTTGGAAGGTTCATTAGAAGTGCAACAGATTGGTTCTAGAATTTGTCGAATGGTTGCACCACCTGTTGGAATGACCTTGAGGTGAAATTTGTTTAGACATTTTTGCTTGCACTTGATGTAGCTAAATTGTTATTTAATTTCTTTCAAATCAAGTTGGAAAAAGGGGAAGTCATGAGAGATTTCATTGATAGATTCAATAGAACTGTTGGTAAGATACCCCTAACCAGCCAACCAACTAAAAATAATTAGTTGTGTGTTTTCATTGCTGCCATGCAAACAGAAATTAAATTCTTGCTTCTTCATTTAAAAGTGAAAACATTCCAAGATGCACAAAGGGAGGCTATTAGTTTAGATGATGATATGATTCTAAGTGGAATGAAGTGTAAAGACTTTGCACAGGAAGGGGTTTATCTCTGTGAAAAACAAAATTGTCTAGAGGTAAGGCCTAAACAAAAAAGGCTCATTCTCAAAGAAATTAAATCAGCACCTCCTATTTATCAAAGTCTAATAGTTTTCAATGATAACGATCTTCAAATCCCTCCGACGAATGAAAGTACTTCTTGTAGTGTAGTTGGAGCCTACCACCTACATGTTGAGTCTAAGGATGAACATGTCTCCCAATCATTTGACTCGATGATTAGCCTAGATGTACCTCATAATGAACAAGGGTTGCAAGGTGGAAGATCAAATGAAAACCTGTCAGAGGATCTTTCAAATGCAAAGTTTGATTCTTTTATATTTGGGATTGCTATTGATATTTCATCAAATGATGTTATTCAGGAGGGTATGAAAGATCAACATATACAAGAAAAGATTGAAGCTAATTATGAATTGTTTTTGTTTGATCACATTGAAATAAATGAAGAGTCTTTTCAGCCCAAGGCATTCAAAGATATTGAGAAAGATGAGATGGAAGTTAAAGGAAATTCTTTTAGCTCTAGACCAATTCCATGAACACAACCCAAATTAGAAGTGTTCAGGTTTGATTGTGAAAATGGGCTAATGGATTTTGGTCCTATGCTAGAATCTTTTTGTTTTGAGATAGACTTCATAGATAGATTCTTGGACCCTTAATCTTTGAAGGAGGAAGCTACAGATTTAAATGAGAACTATGTGGGTTATCACTTCAATAATTTTAGGAAAGACTATCACCATAGAGACTTCATTTTATTTGCCAAGAATCTCATGGAAGCTGTCAAGAGTGATGATAAGAAACAACCTGTGCAAGAAGACATGGAGGTGCCACAATTGATGAGCTATAATGTTGGCTAGCTTCTTGGTTTTAATCTGCTATTTGGAAAGTTTATAGCTATGGAGTTTTTCCTTTCAATGGTTTTTCTCCAATTTTTATGAATGGGCTCACTTGTACACCAACCATTGTTTCGCATTGGCACATACTTCTCTCAACTAGTTAATGGTTTTCCGTGAGCAGCCAAGTACTTTCTTCTGAGTAAGGATTGCTTACCCTACTCTTTGTACATAAAGTTTTTGTTGTGACTAGGTGTTGTTTGTTGAGTTCACTTTTGTGGTGCTTGTAGTTTTAGTGTTTTTGGTGTTCCCTTGCTCTTTTCTTCTCTGTAAGCAGCTCATGGCTCTTTTCATTAATGGAGTGGATATGTTTTTCAAACCACATTGGCTCTAGAAATTTATGTGCTTATGCCTCAAAAAATTAGGGTACAGTGAAAAATAAATGATGATGAGTTGACATAATGGAATAGTACTCATCTTTGTCATCAATGAAATATGTGGGCAAATATTTGATACCAAACTCTAGTTAAAGGGATATCTTTGGAAAAGGGAATCAAAGTATATGACAGTGGTTCAAAGTAAAAATCTGAAGCAACTATGCCTTCTTCATCTTTATCAGGTATTTGTAAATGTAGACTATATAGAGTTAAAAATATTTGGAAGTGGTGATGATTTAATGTTGAATAAGTTATAGATCACAATCATGAAGAGGGGTGAAAATAAAATTTTCACTATTTTAACTAGCTTGACTCTATTATATATGGTGGCATGATAAACATGGGATCCCTAAAGTAATAAATGAAAAGTAAAAAGAAAAAGAAAATGCTTCATGACATGGTAGGGTATCTGAGAACCTTGCTGACATCAGTATGCAAAGACATCAAATATATGTTATCAATACTGCTATGATGAAAATTTTTAGGTAACTCTCAAAATGTTTTGGGTGACAGTGTGAAGATGGTATTCAAAATCAATGCAAAGAGCAAGCACATCTTGTTGTTTGAGCACAAAGGTTTGTATAGATGTTGTCAAGATATCAAGTCAGTATTCGAGCAAGTTTTAATGCACTCAGTGATGCGTTGATTAGTTTAGATTATCCTCACAATTTTGAGGAAATTACCATAGCAAGGAGAATCAATGATGCTATGGAGCTCAATGAAGATGCCTCAAATTGCATGGAAAGCATGGCCGTAATTAATTCATGCACTTCTCTGTTGGAAAAACTTGCAAAGATAGGAAAGGAAGCTTCGTAGAGCCATGAGGAAGCTTATATGGTTGTAATGGAAGAACTATAGGAGGCATCTACTATGGAGACCATTGTTAGGATCATAAAGGAACTTACTAAATTCTGTTCCTCCACAAAACTTGAAGATCCCAAGGCTTCTCTAGAAGGATTTTTGAGTCTTGTGCTTAAAATGTGCTAACCCTAATTAGGGTGGGGACATGACAGTGGCCCCTTTGGTTCTTGTGATAGTTTTGATAGTGATTATTCCATACAAAAAATAGAGTAATGGAACATGCAATGTGAGGAGTTCTAACACAATGATCTTTCTTGCCCATGGGTCTCCATTTGTCTTCAAGATAAACATTTTGTCAACAAGAATCATGCGTTGTCAACTCAATGCATGGTGAAGACAACTTCAATAGATGTCATTGGTTTATTTTTTCTTTTTATGACCATTCATGCCCAAGATGATTGTGTCATTTCACATTTAAGACTTCCCTTGATGGTCTGGACCTTGGTCAAATGATTTTGGTGCATCTGTGTGTCTTCAAGCTTCCTGGTGTTTTAAAGAGCTTTTATAATCTACATTAAAGCTATACAGTGAAGCATAATGTTCACCATTATGTCCTTTGTGGATATAATCAATCTCCTCAAACATGTGCCTAACCATTTCATTTACTGTGGCCAACAAGTCTCCTTGTGCCTTTGCATAGTGCTTCAATTGACCCCCAATCATGTGTATAAGATGTGCATCGAGAGCCAACATCAATGGCATCCTCGACCTCTGTACTATCATAGCAACAAGTTCTCTAGTATGCAAATGAGTTTTATAGACCTGTCCCAATGATGTAGTAGCAATAGGCTCTAAACTAATATCAATAAAAAGCTTTGATATGGGAGCCCCTAGCTCAATAGATTGAATTGCTAATATAGTAGAAAATGGTGGTATTTGTTCCTGTAACTTTGCAAGTTCCTAGCAATTACCATTGGACAATATATCTGGTCAAGTGCTATGAGTACCATTAGTGTTTCAATGATAATGATACATTTTCCAGTGTTGGTCCTTTCAATTTGGGAGGACAAAAACCTAGACACACATCTAATAGTTGTAGTGCATTTTAGTGTTGTTAAAAGGGACACCTGACGTTGAAGTTGAAGGAACTTTGCAGCCACTTCAATTTCTAGCTGATGAGGAGATGTCAAATGTTAGAAGGATAACCCCAATGCACATGGTAGCGCACCAACTCAAAGAATCAACCCTACAGTCAGAAGATTGTGACAATAATGGATATCACTCAAAATTGCCCTAATATTTACAATGGAATGATGACTCTAGACCCAATGGATAGGCACTGGATTGTAGCATTTGAAGTGAGAACCAAAGATTCTGGAGTTCTCTACATCCCGACACAGAATGCAGCCCCTAGAAAGAGCAAATGTTAGCTAGGGTTCTGAAACCCTAAGTGTATATATATATATATATATATATATATATATATATATATATATATATATATATATATATATATATATATATATATATATATATATAATTTTTTATTTTATTTTATTTTCCATTCAACTAAAGGAAAAGGAAAGCTTTCTAAATTAACAATTTATTAATTATTTTTCTCTATATAATATTTAATTCTTAAAAGAATTAAATATTAATATATTTAAATGCAAAATAATTAAATTTCAAATTAATTTAAAAACAACATTAGCCTCTCACATAATTAATTCTTTTAGAATTAATTATCATAATGTGCATAAAGTTTTTGTGAAATTAAAGCGGGAGATATAACAAAAGAATGTAAATAATTAATTCTTTAATGAATTAATTATCATAGTAATGTACCCGAGAGAAGAGAAGAGAAGTTCAGTAAGAAGTTAGGGCAATTGCCAAACTTCTGGGAAAAAAATTATTTAATGGGAGAAAACTAATGTAACAGGGGTTCTTCTTTTCCAAGTGTTGGAGTTCTATAGCTATTGCTATAGGGAGAAGAATGTTTTCTATTTTGTAGAGGGAAATGTAGATAGTTGATTTCTTTTGTTCTTTGTATTTGATGGTAACAGAAGGGATGAAATAATACTATTGTTATTTTGTTATGTGTTAGAAATGGAAAGGAATCTTTGTATGTCAAATATTAAGGTCTGAATATTTATTTTCTGATGGAAAAAGATCTTGTGGTCTTTTCTATCCTATTTCAAATATAGTCCTATGTTGCTATCTTTTGCAAAAATGATATGTTTGATTCTCTCTATTCTCTTCTAGTATTGTGAAAGACTTGGTGAATAGTCCTATGGCTATTTGCTAGTTTTTCTCTCATAATCAACTTATTAATTTGATAATCGCATTTATTCCATAGTGATGGATGAATGTCATAAAACCCTTTGTGTCTTCAGGGTAAAGACATAAGCATATATCACATTCATTGAATATCTTTGCAAGGGAGCTGTACCTCTCAATTCAGAGGAATATTATCAATAAAATGATAATCTATCCAATTGTTAGTGGCAATTTTTCTTCTATTTGGGTATCTTGAGTCATTCTTTGTATTTAATTTTGGAAGGAAAAAACTTTTTACTAACACTTTAAATGCCAAGAATCATGAGAGCCAGGCCATAACTACAAAAGAAACACTTGTAGAAATTTTGGAATAGATTGGGTACCCGGACATAGATGTGGGAAGAAAGGCCGCATCCAAAGAATGGGAGAGGATGAAGAAGAAAAGGTTAGCAAAAAGGGAAAATGTGACAAAAGAAATGAAGAAGAAATAGAGGGAGAAGAATATGGTGTAATAGCCACCATGACTCAACCCTTCAAAAATAGAGTCCTAAGAATTAGATACACCCTTAATGCATAGAAAATTGTTGCACTAGTTGATAGTGGAGCATCCCATAACTACATCAATGAAAGAATGGTTAACATAATGAAACTAAAAACTAAGAAGTTCAAATGTTTTACTATTGTTCAAGCCACACGATCATTGATACATTGTACAAAGGTGATTCCACAACAAGAAATCACTTTAGGAAGAAAGCACACCATCAGAGAAGACCTAAATTTAGTTCCACTAGATACATATATAATTTTGGGTGGTCTATGGATATACTCTCTGGGATGTTTTAGGTTTGACCTTCCAAACCTAAAAATCCACTTTGAGCACAATGGGGAAGAAATAACATTGGAAGGAATACCGGATGATTTAGCAAAATTGGTTTCATGCAAAAGAATAGAAAGAATACTATGACATGATCAAGGAGAATGGATTGCTCAATGTTTAGTATTAAATAAATCAATGTCATAGGAACCTATCATCCATGTTGACATTGAACCTATCATTAAGAAACATCAAAGGGTGTTTGAAGAAATCCCACCAGGATTACTGCCCAAGAGAGGATTTGAACACATTATAGAATTAAAAAAGGATGTTAACCAGTGATCACCACCCCTTACTGACACCCTCAAAAGTATAAGGATGAAATTGAAAAGGTAATTCAAGAACTCTTAGCAATGGGACACATTCAACCTAGCTCCAGTCCTTTTGCATCACCCATAGTGCTTGTGGAAAAGAAAGATGGGACAATGAGAATGTGTATACATTATCGAGCCCTAAATAAGAAAACTATTAAAAATTGTTATCTCATCCCTAGGGTGGATGAACTTATAGATGAAATAAATGGAGTAGTATATTTTTCTAAAATTGATTTACATTCAAGATACCATAAATTAGAATGAGAAAGGAGGATGTTACCAAGACAACATTTAGATGTCATTACGGGCATTTTGAATTTCTAGTGCTACCCTTTGGTCTAACTAATGCCCCAGCTACTTTCCAATCATGTATGAATCACATATTTCAAAAGCAACTCAAGAAATTCCTTCTCATTTTCTTTGATGATCTACTTATTTATTGAAAATCATGTGCAGAACATCTCCAACACATCAATGAAGTCCTAAGTATATTGGAATATGAATCCCTATTTTCCAAAGCATCAAAGTGTGAATTTGGATTAGAAGAAATTCTCTATCTTGGTCATAAAATTAGTGCCAAATGTGTAAGTGTGGATGAGGAAAAGATTAAAGCCATACAGGAATGGCCAAAACCCAAAACTCTAACCCAACTCAGAGGGTTCTTTGGCTTATGTAGCTATTACAGACGATTTGTGAAGAATTTTTCAAAAATGGCATCTCCTTTGACAGACTTGACAAAGAAGGAAAATTTTGGGTGGAATGAAGTAGCACAAAAGGCTTTTGAAGAATTAAAAGAAAGGATGAGTTCTTGCCTAGTTTTAGCTGTCCCAAATTTTACACAACCTTTTGAATTACAATGTGATGCTTCTGGTGAAGGAATTGGGGCTATGCTGATGTAAAAAAAATACCCTATTGCTTTCAAAAGTAGGAAAATTTCCAAGATAGAAAAACACTATTCAATTTATGATAAGAAAATGTTGGCTATCATGCACACATTGGCAAAATTCAGGCAGTACCTAGTATGTCAGAGGTTCAACATAAAAATAGATCATAATAGTCTGAGGTTCTTCATTAACCAAAAGGATCTTAATGATTGCCAACAGAAATGGGTAAGTAAAATCCAAGCATACAATTTTGATATTCAATACATCAAAGGCACCCACAATGTGGTAGTAGATGCCTTATCTAGGAAGGGCCAATTAAATGTACTTGCTAGCATCACAGGTAATTGGAAAAATGAAATTATTGAAAAATATGCTAAAAGATCCAAAAATCAATGAGACATGGAATGAAACATAACCAATGATGAAATTAATATTGTGGAGGAACTCATAATTTATAAAGGAAGAATATTTCTTGCAGCAAATTCCAAAGTTAAAAGGAAGGTTATGAAGGATTATCATGACAACCCTTTGTCTAGTCACACTGGATTTTACAAAACTTACGAAAAAATAAGGGAAAGGTACTCTTGGAAAGGTATGAAGAAAGACATTATAACATATGTCCAGGAATGTATCGCATGTCAAAAAAATAAATATGAACAAAATTACCCAGCTAGTTTATTACAACCATTGCCTATTCTAGATAAAAAATGGGAGAGCATTTCCATGGATTTCATTAAAGGCTTACCTAAGGTGCAAGAAAAAGAATCCATCATGGTAATAGTGGATAGGCTAACCAAATATGCACATTTCTATCCCATATCCATACTGAAATGTCCCTTTACTGATTTTTTATGATATTTCCAGCCTCAAATCTGAACTTTAAAATCAAACAACCAATATAACAAAGATCTGCCAATTTTCCAATAAAACCCAAATCGGGTATGTCCAAATTAGTGCCAAAAACTTCACAAATTCACAAATTATTAATAAATCTGAAAATGGACATTTTTACAGAGATTTCAGCATCATAACAGCCTACAAAATGACATTTCCAGATTTGTATAGCCCTTACACAACAGATCACAAATGTAGGGCCAAACTATGCTCAATCGGGCTCCCGAAATTAACACAAAAAAATGCCCGGAAACACCACAAAACACTCATAAATTATCTCAGAAGTTTAATCACGACCCAATACATATATTCAGCTCTATTTTAACATCATAAAGTCTGAAATACAACAGCAAACCAAACTGATATGAAACACTCAACTGAAAACCCAAATTCAAACCAAAAACAACCCCGAAAACACCCAAATCGGCACTATTCAGCACAAGGGAAAACTCTGTATGAGCATGCACATGGAATGGCTTCAAACTCCCGTCCTTAGCCTTCCTGGAAACCTGCAAACTCCCATTCTTGGGTCTCCTTCTCCACAGGTTTGGCAACCTCTGAAGAACAACAAGAAAATTATCAAGAATCAAGATGTAGAATGAGCCCAAAATGCCTCCAAACCCCTTTTAAAGAGGGCATAACCCTAACTCACGTCCAAGAGGGGTTAATAAAATATAATTTAATAATAATTTTTATTTATTAGTCCATTGGTTTCCAAAGATTAACCCTTTTTTCCGAAATTTCACCTTTTTGGAGCCTGCCTGCCTTAACAAAGTTTATATTTTTTTTTTATTATTTGAATAGGGGACATGACAAGTCCTCCCCTCCCAAATATTGCTTGTCCTCAAGCAATGAAGGTTGGAATTTTCAAGAATATGTTCTCCTTCCCAAGTTGCATCCTCTAGTGGTAATCCTTTCCATTTGACCAAATGCTCTGTGATGCTCCTATTTCTCAACCTTTTCTCTCTTGTATCCAAAATCTCTTCTGGTATCAAAACTAATTTCCCTTCATCATCAAGAGGTGGTAATTCTGTAGATACTATGGTTTGCTGGCCTAGAACCTTTTTTAAGCAAGATACATGAAAAATATTATGTATTTTGCTGTTTGGTGGGAGCTCTAATTCATAAGCTACCTCTCCTACCTTCTTGATGATTTTATAAGGCCCATAGAACCTTGGCTTGAGTTTCTCTGCCCCACTTCTCTTCAAGGTGCTTTGCTTATATGGCTGCAACCTCACAAATACCAAATCTCCCACCTCAAAAGATCTTTCAATCCTTTTCCTATCAGCATATATCTTTTGTTGGTTTTGTGCATGTTGTAGATTATCCTTGAGGGACCTTATTATGTCTTGGCTTTGCTTGATGAAATCACTTGCTGCGGGTACTCTGCTATCGAAAAGTATTAGATCAACAAAGGAAAGGGCATCATAACCATAAAGAGCACGAAAAGGAGGCATACCAATAGACATGTGATGAGATGTATTGTAACAATACTCCCCTAGGTGTAACCATTTCACCCAAGCATGTTGTTGATTTGAAACATAGTTCCTCAAATATCCTTCTATCCATTTATTAACTATCTCTGTTTGTCCATCTGTTTGAGGGTGATAGCTAGTACTGGGAGTGAGTTCAGTTCCTGCCAAATGAAAGAGCTCCTTCCAAAAAGAGCTGAGGAATCTACTGTCCCGGTCACTAACAATGTTTCTAGGCAAACCATGTAATCTAAAAATTTCCTTGAAGAACAATTCGGCCACTTGTGATGCCTTGAAATCAGATGTGATAGGAAAGAAATGTGCATACTTAGTTAGTCTATCTACCACCACATATATGCAATCCTTACCTTGAACTTTGGGCAACCCAGTGATGAAATCCATGGAAATACTTTCCCATTTTTGTTCAGGAATAGGAAGTGGCTGCAACAACCCTGCAGGAAAATTTTGCTCACTCTTGCTTTGTTGGCATACCATACATTCCTTAATGTGTTTAAGGACATCCTCCTTCATACCCTTCCATGAAAACCGCTCTCGAATTTGCCTGTATGTCTTGAAGTATCCCTGGTGACCAGCCAAAGGTGTGTCATGAAAGGCCCTCAATATCCTCTCCTTAGTTTTTAACCCTGGCACTAAGAAGATCCTGTTCTTGTAATAAATCAATTCATCAACAACCTTGTACCTGTTATCATCCACTAACTTATCCAAAATCTTGGTGGCAAATGAATCTTTAGCATACTCTAAAATTATGGAGACTTTCCAATCAGCAGAGATAGATGATAAGGAACACAAAGTGGGCTTTCTTGAGAGAGCATCAGCAACCACATTATTCTTTCCTTTCATGTATTCAATATCAAAATCATAAGCTTGCAATTTGCTTACCCATTTTTGTTGACGATCATTCAAATCCCTTTGGTTCAAGAAGAACCTGAGGCTATTATGGTCTGTCTTTACAATGAATCTCCCACATACCAAATATTGTCTAAACTTATGAAGTGCATGCATGATTGCCAACATTTCCTTATCATAGATGGAGTACCCTTTCTCTGATTGATTTAATTTTCGACTCTCAAATGCTATTGGATGTCCCCTTTGAGTTAGGACAGCCCCTATACCTTCTCCCAAAGCATCACATTCAACAACAAAAGGTAAAGAGAAATCTGGAATTGCAAGCATAGGGCATGAACTCATTACCTCCTTAAGCTTATCAAATGTTTTTTGTGCCTCTTCTGTCCAAACAAAAGCTCCTTTCTTTGTCAAATCAGTCAAGGGGGCAGCAAGCTGAGAAAATCCCTTGGCAAATCTCCTATAGTAGCTACACAACCCGAAGAAACCTCTCAACTGTGTAAGATTAGTGGGTGGAGGCCAATCCAAAATTGCCTGGATTTTTTGTTGATCAACCTGTACTCCTTTAGAGCTTATAATATGTCCCAAATATAGGATCTCTGTCAAACCAAACTCACATTTAGATAGCTTAGCATAGAAGGATTGCTGCTCCAAGATTCCCAAAATAGTGTCTATGTGCTTTAGATGCTCTTCCCATGTTTTACTGTATATCAAGATATCATCAAAAAATACCAAAACAAATTTTCGAAGATGCTGACTGAATACCTTATTCATACAAGATTGGAATGTTGCTGGTGCATTAGTGAGTCCAAATGGCATAACAAGAAATTCAAAGTGCCCATAGTGACATCTGAAAGCAGTCTTTTCCACATCTTCACTCCTCATTCGGATTTGATGGTAGCCTGATCTTAAGTCAATTTTTGAGAAGTATACAACACCATGTAACTCATCAATGAGTTCATCTATGCGTGGTATGGGATACCTATTTTTTATGGTCTTCTTGTTTAGAGCCCTGTAGTCTATACACATTCTCATTGTACCATCCTTTTTCTTGACAAGTACCACAGATGATGCAAATGGACTAGAGCTAGGCCTTATGAATCCCATGTCTAGGAGTTCTTTAATAGTTTTTTCAATTTCTTCCTTATAACCTCTTGGATGGCGGTATGGGGTTGTTATAACTGGTTTGGTACCCTGTTCTAACTCTATAACATGCTCAAAACCTCTATCTGGTGGTAATCCTGGAGGCAAGTCATTGAAAACTATACTATGCTTATCAAGAATATTTTGAATTTCAAAATGGAAATTACCTTGATTCTTGGGAGAGCTTGTTGGTTGGATTATGACTCCTGCTGCCCATGTTACTTGTCCTCTTCGAAAAGTCCTCTCCATCCTCTTTGCAGAGACCGCCTTAGGTGCTCCATTCGATAACCCTCTCAATATGACTTCTTTCCCATTGGAATGAAATTTAAACTCCATAGTTTGATGGTTCATGTAATAGCCTCCGATAGAGTGCAACCATTGAACACCCAATACAAGATCTGTCTCCCCAATACCAACCACATAGAAGTCATCACATAACTCATAATCTCCTAAGGTCATCTTGAGTTGTTTCACCACCCGTGTGCAAGGCATAGTGAATCCATCAGCTACAGTAACATTGAATCCCTCAAAATCTTCTGCTTTAAGCCCTCTTTTCATGACAAATCCCTCATCAATAAAATTGTGAGTTGCCCCACTATCAAGAAGAACAGTCAACCTTTGCCCTGCTAGTACCCCTCGAATTCGGAAGGGATGGTATCTTGGGACTCCTGATAATGCTGCTAAAGTGCCATCCTTGCTGATTTCTTTTACTTTCTCTTCTTCTACCTCCTCCTTAGTATCATGAAATTCCTCATGCTCATCTGAATCAGATTCTGAAGCAACTTCAATATAGTGCACTTGACCTTTCCCCAAACATCTGTGTCCTGGAACCCATGGTTCTCTACAAGTAAAACAAAGCTTTTTCCTTCGTAATTCACTCCTAGTCTCTTCATCTACCTTCTTTTTTGCCACATTTGTCACATCTTTTGGTGGTAGTGTTGGGAAAATCTTTTTCTGAAAATTTCCCTTATGTTGCCAAAGATTTGGGGGTTTTTGATTAGTGACTGATTTCATAGGCACACAAGTTTCAAGTTGCAAGCTTCTTTTGATAGCTTCCTGTAAGGTTGAGGGTGAGAAAGCCTTAACCAAACCCTTAACAGAATCTTCTAAACCATCAAGGAAAAGATAAATGATTCTCTTTTCACTCATATCAGGTACCATAACAGCCACTTTTTGAAATTCTTCTATATACTCATTAACTGATTTGGTTTGCTTCAACTTTGACAATTCTTTAAAGTACTCTTCATCATCCTTGAGGTCAAATCTATCTATCACCCTTTGACTGAAATCTTCAAATGTAGTTACCTGATCGTGACCTTGAGTAGTCATTCCATGATACCACCAATCATAGGCTGCATCTTCCAAGTGTAGACTTGCAAATTGAATAGCATCACTCTCTTTCATGGGGTTAAGTGTGAAGAAAGTTTGTAATTTTTGTAGCCATGCTCTAGCTGAAATTTTATTTGTTCCATCAAAAGTAGGCGCTGTAAACTTGCTTATTTTATTTTTGAGCTCTCTTCCACTTGTGTCATGCTCCCTCCTATTCTCTTTCTTGGGCATCAAAGCGTTCATCATATCCACATATTCTCTAAAAGGAACTGAACTACGAAAGTCATCATCTAAGCCATTGTAAGTAGCTCTTAATGTAACCAAATTACCTGTAACCTCTTCCACTGGATTAATGGCTGGATTTGGTACTGGTGGCTCATCTGCAGGCAAGAAAATGGATTTGGTTGATTTAGATGGTGTGGATCTCCCATTATTCGGCTCCTCTGAAGTGCTCCCTTTCTCATTAATAGATGCAATTCCTTGTAATTTTTCTGTCAATATTCGCAAAGCCTCTCTAGTTTCCGCCAAACCATCCACTGTTTGCTTCTGAGTATTTTGGATGTCTTGGAAGAATTTCTTTGCCATCTCATCTGGATCAGCCATACCTTTTTCTTCCTTGGATTTTGTACTTTTGCTTTCAACTGGGGCTTTGATCAAAATTTCTTTATTCTTTTCTCGCTGTAAATATCTTTTTTCTCTTTCACTTAGTTGCATGCAATCATAAAATATGACATGCAAGATCTGGGTAGTTATCAAAACTTG
>CM053785.1:952828631-953103631 GCA_028749045.1 Cupressus sempervirens | reverse complement strand
CCCAAAATACCGGCATGCTTTTCCCAACATATTCCCTATTACTACAGACCTAACAATGACTTTTTGTGGGCCATTTTGACAAATTTTGAGAAAACTAATTTTTTGGGGCCAATATGAATGAAAAAGGTTTGAAAATCTATGATTATGTGTCTAATATTGTTTTATGAATGGGGAATGTTGGTGTTTGGAAATGTTACCCATTTCCAATTACCCTGTTGAGAACAAAATGCATCTAGGGGCAGCTAAATCCCATTATCAACACATCCATTCAGACACCGGGCCAACTATAAGGCTATACTCCTTCTGCACTTCAGGCTCTGCAAAACCTAGGCAGGTGAACCTATAGATTCCTTATATGGTACCAGTTGTCAAAGCATACACTAAATCTATTATGAAGCAGATAAAACCCTTATTTCTCCTAATAACTTATGAAATAACATATATCTGCAGTAGCTAGATGAAAAACAATGAAATTTGTAAGTTGAGTGAGGGCATTCTATTTATAGCTCTTTAACATTAAAGGGAAATTCATTTGATTAAAGATGTTGATTCAACAAAACCTCAAAAATGCAATAGTATAACTAGTGATCCTATAACTGATCACTGCCTAATCCATTTGGGCAATTCCATGAATTCAACACATACATCTGTCACATCAGGACATATATCATATACCCAAACATTAGATCTATCCAACCACCTTGTGATTCAGATATCAGTGTTCATTCAACTCTCATTCTCACAAAACATACTTCTCAAATAACCAGTAACCTTGGTCAAACATATCGAGCATTTACTTGGCCCTTTGGTCCAACAAAAAAATACATAGAACATACAACTTGAAAGGGATGCAAATGGGACTCAAATCTTTGTTCCAAAACCACATAAGACTTACAGATTGCTGAGACAAGAGACAAGAACTAGAACAAAACTAGTGAAATTGTTGCTCATATGTATTCATTTCCTTGAAACTATACATTCAGATGCATAAACTTAAAACATGAAACAACCTAATATCTCAGAACTATCTATATTATCTCTACAATTGCTGTTCACATGAGAGTTCCGCTGAATAAAAATGGAGGTGGAATTACAGTTCTGGATCCAATGAAGTGGTCTCACAGAATGACTACAAATTTCCAACCCACCAAGGTTTCTCAGTAATAAAAACTGGAACCCCTACAATAGAGAAAGAAAAGAAACATATAGGAAAAGAGTTGATTCTCAGATCTGATCTATAACTGACAAGTGTCCACTTGGAAAACCTTCTCAACAAGTTAAAACCATCTTTGTTATCTCACCCCTTAACTGATGAATCAAATATTCAATCATTAGGCCTCTACCAGCACAAAAATATCTGAAATATCTAATTTGAACAATTAACTTATTCGATTCTTGATCTCGAATGGTAAAATTTGATTAAAAATGAGCTCAAGAAGGCTAAAAATATTTCTAGAATTCATTTTAAGCATCAACAAACATCAATATACGTTCCCCAACTGATTCTGACATCTCACGATGAATTCTTCCTTTTCACTGAGAAAGCCTCTGAAAATTGAAAATCTACTTATAACCTAAACCAGTGAATTGTTGTGTAAAATCTGACCCCATATCTGGAAAATTCATTTCCTCCCGGCTCTAATAGTATACTGCATTGCACATTTCTGATAAAAAATGCCCCTGATATGGAAATTTGAAAATCTTATTTCCATGACTGAATTAGAGCATTTAAAATGAAAAATTTAAAAAGTATATAGTCTAAACTATATAAAAATTTAAATACATTTAAATTTTCCATCTTATGCATTGACCCTCCTTGAAATTTCATTTCACTTTCAATATCATGTCTCCTTCAATCTACTGTCACCATGTGGCAGATGTTGATTGGCTGTGACTTTTTGAGATATTTATAATTAATATATTAATTAATCCTTTTTATTTCATCATCTCATAGAAACAGAGGCTCTGCACAAATCCATTCACACCCTTATGCAAAGTAATTCCCTTTACATCTTTACGACCTTCGACGTAAGGCCGAACCCTTTCAAATTTTGATTTACGCCTTTACACCTCCTTTACACCCATAGGGGTTACTCGTGCCATCGGGAGCCTCTAAAAATTGTCTTATGCTCTCATGAGAGCGAATTCCACGGAGGAACGTAAGACTTTTGAGATCGAATTACGCTCATACGCGAGCGTACCCCTATAGACACTTTTGCAATCAACTTCAATTTTTACACGAGCATGGAAATCACACTCTTCGGGCACCAAAATTATTGGCTTCTGACCCGCAGGCCCTGCACATGAGGTCGCAACTCCAACAGCCTTGTGTCTTTTAAGAAACTTATATTTTGTGTGTTCTTCTATTTGAACATTAAAAAGAAACTCCCCACGACCCATGTGGGATAACTAATATTAAAAGAAACCATGCCCTGTTGATTTCGTGGATGATCTTGTGAATGTGCAGACTCTTCATTTGATGTGCATGAGTTCTGTTCTTCTTTTATATGCTGGTTCTCTACCTTAGCATGGAGATATTCTTACAAATATGGCATGCGGTGGTTTTCTTATTTGATGGACATTTTTCTCTTGCTATTTGGCAGCTCACTTGCAAGTTAATTTTATGTAAAAAACATGGGGTCTTCTCATTGCTATCTTCTGAGGATGTGGATTTTTTTTTAAAGCGTGAGGATCCTTTTATATGGTGGTTTCTTTTTTGGGTCAGCAGCCTCCAAATGGCTCCCCTATTCCTCTTCTCAAATGGCATCCTCTTTCTATTTGCTACGGCTTGTTTCCTAGCCAGCTCCCTACTTTAAAACATGGGGTTCCCTTTATTGGCCTGGGTGCTTATCTTGTCAAATAAAAACTCCTTCTCTCTTTGTGTTTCCACTGTCTACTGCAAAAACGTGAATCATTCATTCTTAATGATCACGGGTGATTCCTGTTCATCTAATGTGTGAGCTACTAGTTAATGCAACTTGAATAGCTACGCCTCTAATTTTCTTTACCGTGGGTTGCTCCCTGCAAAATGTGAGACACCAATCTGTTCTCTCTGTCTCTCTGCATGGAATGCTACAGATGTTTGAAATCTCCTTGTTTTTCAAATTTATAAATATTTGAGACAAATAACATTTGAGAATCAATCTACGTTGTATCATAAATATATGATATTGAAATTTGAAAGAAATGTATAATTCTCAAATGTAATGGTTTGCATAAATGCCAATGTATTTCAAAATGAATTTATATTTAAAACCAAATAGTAGAAGACTATTTCAATCACTTATGTATGCAGCATTGGCGAGGCTATTAATGTCAAGATTTGAAGGTTCTTCTTTGAGATCTTCAAAAAATAATTTTTTGAAGAAAAAGTCTTCATGTTGATCCTTTATGTTCTTCTCAATGAAAATACTTTTTGTAATGATTTTAAAACATTACAATTTCTCTTCTCCTTTTACACATTTTTAAAATCCCAATGCATTATCAATTGATAGAATTAGCCAGGTTCGGCTAAATTTTTTAATTTCATTTCTGAACAACTGACCTTGTAAAACATTCCAATGATCATTCCAACTTGATTGAAAACAAACTTGAGCACCGAATCACCATTAAAACTTATTTTAAATCACTTCCGCACCACTGTGAAATTTGTGTCAGGAGGCTTGCCAGCTAGCCTTAAAAACTGATTCAATCAAGTAACCAAGCCACGAGAATCGACATGAGTGTTCAATCCTACACACTCTACCATACTGCAAATTTTCAGCCCATGACGAATTCCTAGTCAAGAGATTTTAATTGCCGAACATCCATACTTGAATTAACCTGCAGGCAAACAATGTCAAAAATCATAAACTAGGCTCGGGTTCGGCATTATAAAATTGGGTTATTGATCACTTGGGATTCTGAAAACTAGGATATAAGTTCTTTGCCATGAAGAGAATATAATTCCATGTTTTGGGCTCATGATGAATCACAGGGCACATTTGGGGAATTTCCAAAAATAGGCACTTGGAAATTTTGACTGAGAAATGTGTCAAAAAGGAATTTTTGGCAAATGTACAGACATGTGAAAGTATGCAGATGGATTCGTCATGACTTAAGAACTGGCATACTTCAAGGATTTTTAGGACACAACATGATGGTACAATCCATTCAGGCTAATCAATCACAAGGTCAAAGTTATAACGCGCCGAACAGGGTTACGGATCAAACTGGATATCTTAGTCATAACAAAACAATGTAAACTAGGTTTTTAACCATGTTAGTAGACTGATCAAATGGATTCGTTATGATCTCAAAGTTTGAACATGTGAAGTATCTAACCCCTAGAACACAATGCAAAAAGAATTTTTTCATTTGGGTCAACTGGGTCAAAGATATGATTGGTCGAATAGGGCTTCCCAGAATTGTGAACAACTAGTCAAATGCGCAAACCAGTAAATTACCAACTTTGAGGGGTTCAAAACCTATTCAAACCGATTCAAAATGATTTGAAAATTGAAACATCGGTTCTCTGTTATGGACACTAAACACTCCCAAAGTGGTGGGTCATGACACATTCCTGGGTAAAAGATAATCAAAGACAAACTAATCCTCCTATCACTATTTGGCACAGGCAGAATTGCAAATTTTGACACTAGCTCAAAATGGGACTTCGCAGAATGGTTCAAAATGTCAGGTTAACTTCATAGAACACATAGATGCACTAAATGAAAGGTGTTAGAAGCATTAAACACCTCTTAGGCCTCAGATTGACAACCGGGTATAATCTCATCAAAAGGGCAATATTTATGGGGCTTGATTCCACAAAGGTACTCAAAATTGGGGCTACAATTTTGAGCGCCAACAGTGGCTCTATTTAGGGATGTATGCCCCTTTTGGGCATGGCAAGGATTCAAATCTCTAGGAGAAGTAGACCACATACCTGAACAACAAAACTTTCTCGAACAGCTTATTGAAAGCAAAGAAACAACTACAACTACCAAGACTATGTACACACAATGGCCCCGGGCCACCGAACTTTAGCAGAATTATTTACCTCTGTCATAAACATGATTCTCATCTGAACTTTCATGAGGTAAACTGAAAATTCTGCTTCTATTAGTCTCACCAATCAGATTATTATTTTGAATCAACTTATTTAGCAAAACTGAATCTAAACCTTGACTTTCACAATGCAAATAAAAGCTATGTTCGTCTTCAACCACTTGCTTATTATGAAGGTTCTGATCAACATGCTAAAAAATGTTAAAGTGAAAATGAAAACCTTCTCTAACAAATGGCTCATTCATGCTATCAATTTCGAATATGAATGCATCATATTCAACATGGGAAAAAAGACCACTCATACCTTCAAAATGTGTATCCCTTTGCTTAACCAGATAGGAATCAAATGAACAATTTGATTGATACTCACATATGTCACCCACATCAGAATATGAAACTAACCCATAATCTTCAAATGGTTCTTCACAATCAGCAAATAGATTAGTCTTCACATGAGAGAGTTCATCATAAATCTCATTGCAAGGTGCATACTAGTTTTCAAAAAAAACTTCATCAAACACCTTGTCATTTACCTCCTCAGATGCTACATAATCATTAGTTTCACTATTAAACTCGGAAGAAGAACATTCTGATCTCTTATAGCAGTAAGACAAGGTATCATCATCAAACTTGTTCTCAACTAAATCTGAATTGTCCATGTGTTCTTCAAAAAGAGGATTGATAATTCCATGCAAAGCGCCTTTGTATACATTAGGACAAGTGATGTGTTGATCAACATCAAACTCCTCACCATATAACAGATTAGTGAAAAATTTAAAACCATTTCTAAAATCACTGTCATGGACACTTTCAACATATGAAGAAGAAAAATCAGAATCATATGAAGACTCAACATCCACTCCATGAACGAAGCATGTAGAATACAAATCAAAGTTTCTTTCATTGTCTCCATATAGGTGATTACAATGTCTTGCAAGCAAATCATCATTTATCTTACCAATAGGTGCTGATGCATTAATCTCAGGATCAATCACGTACTGATCATCACTTCACTCATCTTCAAGACATTCTTCTACACAATTAGGTAATACATCTCTATGGATAACATCTTTGTCTTCATATTGTGTAGACACATTTTCTTCATAACTTTCAATCTCAAACTGATTTACACAATTCTGAAATGGACACTCACTTTCAGATTTAAGAAAAGAATTCATACCTTTACTGACATACGAGCACTCACTTTCATCATTACTTTCTTCTTCCCAGTCTGCATCTGATTCACATGAAGATGGACACTCAGTAGCACTATCCTCTTCTTGACTTGAGTAATAACTCTCATCATCAGCTTCATATGACAGCTCTTGACAATATATTGGACCAGAAACTTCATTATCACTTGAAAGACGAATTTCAACTTTATCATACTCACTTGATATGACTGTGTTTCAACTTCAGATTTAATAACGTTCTCAACATGATGCAGTGTCTTAATGAGATAATTCATTTCTTGCCTATCATGTTGGTCAAGAGAATGCATCTCTACCGCTGAAATATTATCAACATATGAGCTTAATTCTTCTGACTATGACTAAGATACATATGATTTACATTCTTTATCTTGTGTCATCTCTCCATGGTGTGTCGGATCAACAATTTCACCTTTATCACTTGATAGATCACTTCTAATTTCTTCCTCCTCATACTAAGATGAATACTTTTCCTCTTCCTAATTCATTATGTTTTCAACATAATGCAAATTATCAATGGGAAAATGAATGGCCGGATTTATATCTTGCATGGATAACTCATCAAGCAAATCAATTCTATCATTCGCTATTGTAATACCATAAACATGTGCATTCACTTCAGCACGAATGGAATCATTTCTTTTTTGCAATAGAGAGATTTCATGTTCACATGTTTTTATTTCTGAGGCTTCAACAAAACTATTTACAATAGCAGGAGTGCTTATTTGTTGATCTGAAATCAAACACTCCTTATGACATTGACTTGTGCTTTGCACCTCATATTGCCAACCAATATTTCTAGAGAAGTGACTCCGGGTTAAGCCATATTTTATGTTATTCTCAATCTCTATAGCTGTCATGAATGCCTGATACAAAGTCTTGGGTTCTTTATCTCTCAACAGATAGTTCATCTTCCTATCAAATGCACCGAGATAAACCACTAAACACATTTGATCATCTGGCTTGTAACTTTCAGGAAATTCACTCAAAATCTTTGCAAATCTGATATTAAATTTAGGAACTAACTCACCATTCCTGATTTTAATTTTCAAAAACTTATCAAAATAATCAGAGATGCTTACTCTTTCCCCAAACTGCATCATGAAGGTTGACAGTAATTCATCCCAGGATGAAATTGAACATGTTGGTAAAAATGAAAACTAGTCCCTAGCATCATATTCTAAAGTTTGAACAAACAATTTCATCTGAATGCCTTCGTGAGCAATTTCAAAATCACCAACCAAGTCACTAAACAACTGAACATGATGACTGGTTGAAATTTCATGGTTTCCACTAAACTTAGGTAAATACTTTCTGAGATCATTAGGCATAATATTTGGAAAACCATGAATACCATTAAAATTCAATGGCATATACCTCCTAGTAGAGATGGATCTAGGAATTTCACTAACAGGCTGCATAATAGATGAGACAAAACTCGACATTCTTCAACTCAAGACTCATTCATCATTAAATACTTTCAGAATTCATAATTTGTAGCAGATCTTCACAACCCTCTACCAAATGAATGTTTCAAATACACTTCACAACTTTAAACAACAATTGAAACCAAATCTAGTTAAATGTATAAAACACAAAACTATTCTCCTCTTCTTAGTGCTCGAACTTCACTTGATGGAGAATACATATGTAGAACTAACTTTCATTGGAAAATGAATTGCATGAAAGTATAAAATACCTCAAGTGTTGCTATATGAAACCACTGATCTGCTGATTGGCCCGGTGCTATCATGAATTCCTCACACCACTGATCATAACCTTATAGAGTCGCCATCTCATTGAAGAGAGAAATGAAATCACAGTTGTGATTCATCTTTATCATTACAAAATTATTGCGACAACAGATCAAACAACACTTCCAGATTTATTTGTCAGAAACTTATAATAGATCTCTCTTCTTGCTTGCAAATTCATCTAACTTTCAAATCTGCTTGATTCCACTAAAAACTGCTTGAAAACAATTTATACATCACTTATCTACAATGATTCAGAGATCCTTCAAATAGAGTCACCACTCACTATTGTGAGAAAGATTTTAAACATGATTCATAACACTACAGATGTGAATTGAAAATTCAACTTGAAAACTTTGTAAAACTTTTAAAAACATTTAAAAGAGAGAAAACATCTTTCACCAATTCTGACTCTGAATTACGACAGTATTCTCAAAATAACAACTGGTTTACATGACTGAAGATCAACACTCTTAGCAACATAATCTGTATTCAAACTTGAAAAATACTGCTGTAAATGGATAAAACTTACTGGGGTGCATGATTTAGTGTAAGAAAACTGGAAAGAACATCAAAGAACTTACTATTGAAACTTTTTAATACACTTTTCCTGCTGTATTGAATCTTTTCTTTTCAAATTCTCAAGGTTTGTCTTAAATCTAATTCAATACATTCTCCAGCAGAGTCACCATTTTGTTGGTGTTTGAAAATGTTACCCATTTCCAATTACCCTGATGAGAACAAAATGCATCTAGGGGCAGCTAAATCCCATTATCAACACATCCATTCAGACACCAGGCCAACTATAAGGCTATACTCCTTTTGCACTTCAGGCTCTGCAAAACGTAGGAAGGTGAACCTATAGATTCCTTATATGGTACCAGTTGTCAAAGCATACACTAAATCTATTATGAAGCAGATAAAACCCTTATTTCTCCTAATAACTTATGAAATAACATATATCTGCAGTAGCTAGATGCAAAACAATGAAATTTGTAAGTTGAGTGAGGGAATTCTATTTATAGCTCTTTAACATTAAAGGGAAATTCATTTGATTAAAGATGTTGATTCAATAAAACCTCAAAAATGCAACAGTATAACCAATGATCCTATAACTGATCAATGCCTAATCCATTTGGGCAATTCCATGAATTCAACACATACATCTATGACATCAGGACATATCTCATATACCCAAACATCATATCTATCCAACCACCTTGTGATTCAGATATCAGTGTTCATTCAGCTCTCATTCTCACAAAACATCCTTCTCAAATAACCAGTAACCTTGTTCAAACATATCAAGCATTTACTTGGCCCTTTGGTCCAACAACAAAATACATCAAACATACAACTTGAAAGGGATGCAAAAGGGTCTCAAATCTTTGTTCCAAAACCACATAAGACTTACAGATTGCTGAGACAGGGGACAAGAACCAAAACAAAACTAGTGAAATTGTTGCTCATGTGTATTCATTTCATTGAAACTATACATTCAGATGCATAAACTTAAAACATGAAACAACCTAATATCTCAGAACTATCTATATTATCTCTACAACGGTTATTCACATGAGAGTTCTGCTGAAGAAAAATGGAGGTGGAATTATAGTTCTGGATCCAATGAAGTGGTCTCACAGAATGACTGCAAATTTCCAACCCACCAAGGTTTCTCAGTAACAAAAATTGGAACCCCTACAATAGAGAAAGAAAAGAAAGATATAGGAGAAGAGTTGATTCTCGGATCTGATCTGTAACTGACAAGTGCCCACTTCGAAAACCTTCTCAACAGGTTAAAACCATCTTTCTTATCTCACCCCTCAACTGATGAATCAAATCTTCAATCATTAGGCCTCTACCAGCACAAAAATATCTGAAATATCTGATTTGAACAATTAACTAATTTGATTCTTGATCTGGAATGGTAAAATTTGATTAAAAATGAACTCAAGAAGGGTAAAAATATTTCCAAAATTCATTTTAAGCATCAAAAAACATCAATATATGTTCCCCAACTGATTCTAACATCCAATGATGAATTCTTCCTTTTCACTAAGAAAGCCTCTGAAAATTGAAAATCTGCTTGTAACCTAAACCAGTGAATTGCTGTGCAAAATCTAACCCCATATCTGGAAAATTCATTTCCTCTTGGTTCCAACGGTATACTGCATTGCACATTTCTAATAAAAAATGCCCCTGATATGGCAATTTCAAAATCTGATTTCCATGACTGAATTAGAGCATTTAAAATGAAAAATTTAAAAAGTATATAGTCTAAACTATATAAAATTTTAAATACATTTAAATTTTCCATCTTATGCGTTGATCCTCCTTGAAATTTCATTTCACTTTCAATATCATGTCTCCTTCAATCTGTTGTCGCCATGTGGTAGATGTTGATTGGCTATGACCTTTTGAGATATTTATAATTAATATATTAATTAATCCTTTTTATTTCATCACCTCGTAGAAACAGAGGCTCTGCACAAATCCATTCATGCCCTTATGCAAAGGAATTCCCTTTACGTCTTTACGACCTTCGACGTAAGGCCAAACCCTTTCAAATTTTGATTTACGCCTTTATGCCTCCTTTACACCCATAGGGGTTACTCGTGTCATCGAGAGCCTCTAAAAATTTTCTTACACTCTCGCGAGAGTGAATTCCATGGAGGAACGTAAGACTTTTGAGATCGAATTATGCTCATACGCGAGCGTACCCTTTTAGACACTTTTGAAATCAACTTTCATTTTTATGCGAGCATGGAAATCACACTCTTCGGGCGCCAAAATTATTGGCTTCTGACCCATGAGCCCCATACATGAGGCCGCGGCTCCAATAGCCTTGTGTCATTTAAGACACTTATATTTTGGGCATTCTTCTATTTGAACATTAAAAAGAAACTCCCCACGACCCATGTGGGATAACTGATATTAAAAGAAACCATGCCCTGTTGATTTCGTGGATGATCTTGTGAATGTGCAGACTCTTCATTTGATGTGCATGAGTTCTATTCTTCTTTTATATGCTGGTTCTCTACCTTAGCGTGGAGAAATTCTTACAAATATGGCGTGCGGTGGTTTTCTTATCTGATGGACATTTTTCTCTTGTTGTTTGGTAGCTCACTTGCAAGTTAATTTTATGCAAAAAAAGGAGTCTTCTCATCGCTATCTTTTGAGGAAGTGGATTTTTTTTAAAAGCGTGAGGATCGTTTTATATGGCGATTTCTTTTCTGGGTCAGTAGCCTCCAAACGGCTCCCCTGTTCCTCTTCTCAAATGGCATCCTCTTTCTATTTGTTGCGGCTTGTTTCCTAGCCAGCTCCTTGCTTTAAAATGCAGGGTTCCCTTTATTGGCCTGGGTGCTTATCTTGTCAAATAAAAACTCCTTCTCTCTTTGTGTTTCCACTGTCTACTGCAAAAACATGAATCATTCATTCTTAATGATCATGGGTGATTCCTGTTCATCTAATGTGTGAGCTACCAATTAATGCAACTTGAATAGCTACGCCTCTAATTTTCTTTACTGTGGGTTGCTCCCTCCAAAACGTGAGACACAAATCTATTCTCTCTCTCTCTCTGCATGGAATGCTACAGATGTTTGAAGTCTCCTTGTTTTTCAAATTTATAAATATTTGAGACAAATAACATTTGAGAATCCATCTACGTTGTATCATAAATATATGATATTGAAATTTGAAAGAAATGTGTAATTCTCAAATGTAATGGTTTGCATAAATACCAATGTATTTCAAAATGAATTTATATTTAAAACCAAATAGTAGAAGACTATTTCAATCACTTCTATAGGCAGCATTGGCGAGGCTATTAATGTCAAGATTTGAAGGTTCTTCTTTGAGAACTTCAAAAAATAATTTTTTGAAGCAAAAGTCTTCATGTTGATCCTTTATGTTGTTCTCAATGAAAATCCTCTTTGTAATGATTTTAAAACATTATAATTTCTCTTCTCCTTTTAAACATTTTTAAAATCCCAATGCATTATCAATTGATAGAATTAGCCAGGGCCTGCTAAATTTTTTAATTTCATTTCCGAACAACTGACCTTGCAAAACATTCCAATGATCATTCCAACTTGATTGAAAACAAACTTGAGCACTGAATCACCATTAAAACTTATTTTAAATCACTTCTGCACCACTGTGAAATTTGTGTCAGGAGGCCTACCAGCTGGCCTTAAAAACTAATTCAATCAAGTAACCAAGCCACAAGAATCGGAATGAGTGTTCAATCCTACATGCTCTACCATACTGAAAATTTTAAGCCCATGACGAATTCCCAGTCAAGAGATTTTAATTGTCACAATCCATAGTTGAATTAACCTGCAGGTAAACAATGTCAAAAATCATAAACTGGGCTCGGGTTCAGCATTATAAAATTGGGTTATTGATC
The DNA here is from genome assembly GCA_028749045.1 of Cupressus sempervirens. NCBI lineage: Eukaryota > Viridiplantae > Streptophyta > Pinopsida > Cupressales > Cupressaceae > Cupressus > Cupressus sempervirens. Next base: position 953,091,212 of record CM053785.1, on the reverse strand, counting down.
ACTTGGGATTCTGAAAACTAGGATATAAGTTCTTTGCCATGAAGAGAATATAATTCCATGTTTTGGACTCATGAGGAATCACAAGGCACATTTCGAAAATTTCCAAAAACAGGCACTTGGAAATTTCGACTGAGAAATGCGTCAAAAAGTAATTTTTGGCAAATGTACAGACATGTGAAAGTATGCAGATGGATTCTTCATGACTTAAGAACTGGCATACTTCAAGGATTTTTAGGACACAACATGATGGTACAATACATTCAAGCTAATCAATCATAGGATCAAAGTTATAACGCGCCAAACAGAGGTACGGATCAATCTGGATATCTTAGTCACAACAAAACAATATAAACTAGGATTTTAACCATGTTAGCAGACTGATCAAATGGATTCATTATGATCTCAAAGCTTGAACATGTGAAGTATGTAACCCCTAGAACACAATGCAAAAATAATTTTTTCATTTGGGTCAACTGGGTCAAAGATATGATTGGTCGAATAGGGCTTCCCAGAATTGTGAACAACTAGTCAAATGCACAAAACAGTAAATTACCAACTTTGAGGGGTTCAAAACCTATTCAAACAGATTCAAAATGATTTGAAAATTGAAACATAGGTTCTCTGTTATGGACACTAAACACTCCCAAAGTGGTGGGTCATGAAACATTCTTGGATAAAAGATATTCAAAGACAAACTGAGCCTCTTGTCGCTATTTGACACTTGGGGCCGAATTGCAAATTTTGACACTAGCTCAAAATGGGACTTCACAGAATGGTTCAAAATATCAATTTAACTTCATGGAACACATAGACACACTAAATGAAAGGTGTTAGAAGCATTAAACACCTCTTAGGCCTCAGACTGACAACCGGGTATAATCTCATCAAAAGGGCAATATTTATGGGGCTTGATTCCACAAAGGTACTCAAAATTGGGGCTACAATTTTGAGTGGCAACAGGGAGTAGTAGTCATTGAAAGTGTAAATGCAAAAGGAAGGTATCAAATGATGACATTGCAACATATAGGGAAAGGGGCAAGCTAAATCACCAAAGGAAGAGACAAGGTATGTTAAATGTGAGGTATTGATCAAAGATGAACTCATAGAGTTAGATAATGAATATGTGTAGTTTGGGAATGAAAATGTACCAATTGATAATGATAATTTCAAAATTGAAAATTTAGAGAATGAAAATTTGGAGAATGAAATGCTACTAGGTCATAATGTAAATTGCATGGTTGACTATGTCAAAAATGACAATGCACACAAATGTTACATATCTCCTAATTATAATTGACATGAAGGTTCTAGAATACCAAAATGGATAATTGAAAATTTTGAAACAATTATTACCAATTTGGAAGTGAAAAAATTAGAAAGAACCATTCAGTTATGGGCTTCAAGACTATATAAGATGTTTTTTGAGAAGAAGTGGTGGAGAAATGTCAACTTTTTATGCACTTATTAAAGATGCAAAAGATGAGACCTATGCTTTCCAAATTGAAGATTCATGTCAAAAAAAAATTGGAAAGAAATGTCATGATTGTGAAGAATCTTTTTAGTGCTTTCAATACGATTGGGAAAAATAGTAGGAAGAAGGATAAGAGAACTTCTTAAAGGGTTATTACAACCTCTTTGGTAAGTCATCATTTAAGAAAGGGTAGATATTTGAGACAAACTTGTATTGACTTGAACCTAAATCATACTACTTTGAGAAGAGCACTTAGTAAACAAGAGAGAACTGATGATCCTCTTCAAAATGAAACATGGGCTTTTGGTGGGAGACTTTCACATTTTTATAAGAAGCTATCTGATGATGTGAAGGAAGAAATTACACAATTTTGGAACTCTAGCTCAAGAGTATCATCCAATTCTAAAGATGTGTTAAAGTTGGGAATTGGCATCAGAGACCACATGTCACATCCTAAACATTATTTGGAGGTAAGTCAAACTATGTTTTTCAAACAATTTAGAGAGAATAATCCAAGATTACATATATCACAAAAGGCTTTTGAATTGTTGAAACCATTTTATTATGTGTCACTTAAAACTCAAAATACATGTTGCAAATATCATGTCGAGTTTTCTATGCGCCATGAACTATTACACTCCATCCTTTCTACTTTAAATTGTAAAGAAAAGTTGGAGAATTGTGGTGCTAGTGGTCTTCCAAAATCATCAAGAGACTTGCTAGATCAATTTTTATGTCATAGAGTTGATGGTCATTTCTTTTCTAGAAATTCTTTCTTAAATGAGAATTGTTCAGAATGTGGTGGCTTATCCAAATTTGACACATGTTTCCATGATAGATGCAAAAAAGATCTTGGGAAGACAATAATAAAAAAATTGGTATATGAAATAGTGAAATACACATTGAAGAGTGGGGGTGAGGGCTCAAGATGTGAATTTGTTGCAAAAGAAATCGGTGTGGCTAGTTTTATTTCAAATTTCAAAACAAATATTTTCTACAAGTCGGGAAGACATAATCACAGGTCTCAGTAGTTGGATCAACAATTTAGAACATGTAAGGAGACTTTTCCCATTGGCACTATTATATCAGTTGTTGACTTTGCTAGGAACTACACATTGTAGCCTCAAAATGAGATACAACCTTAGTATTGCAACTCCATTCAGATTGCTATTTTTGTCCACATAACATATAGACATTTCTCTAATAGTGCGGAAGATAATCGAAAGATTATTAGAGAGTACCATTTTTATATGAGTGATTATAGATCTCACTCTCATGAGTTTGTGCAAGATTATTTCAAGAATTATTTTGATTTCTTATAGAAGAATGCAATTGCTATGGATAGAAATATCATTTGGTTAGATAATTATATAGGTCAACTTAAGAATGCTCGCATGTTTTATTTTTTGTGTAGGATGCACGTAGAGACGGGGTGCCTCATATTTGGATTTTTTTAAGTCTAACCACGAGAAAGGGGAACATGATAGAGTAGGGGCATGTGTGAAGAGAGCTCTAGTTAAGGAGCAATTGAAGATTTTAGGAGTAGAGTTTCTCATAGTGCTATTGATTAGTATAGCTCAACATTATCATAGGAGGGGACTCTTGATTTAGTAGTATATATGTTCTTTTGGTTGGTTGAGGAAGGGTCTATAGTAGATAGATCAGATTGTGCTACAGTGAGAGACTCATCAAAATTGCTTTCATTCTGGAGCTCTAGTTCTAGTACATGGACCATTTGGACACAATAGCTAGCTTACTTTTGTCATAGTTTTTTCCAATGTGATTGGGATCACTATGAGTTGAGTGAGTGGGTGGACATATGGGCTCCACATTATCTTACTCCATTTCCTATCATATCCTCTATCAAAAATGATAACATGGAAAGTTTAGCATAACCATCTATGAAATCTTCTTTAATTGGTACATGTCTTTGCATTGGTTGCACCAAATGGGAATGATGATAAATCATATTATCGATTAGCATGTTGTGTAAGAGGTCAAAAAAAACTTGCACAACTGATCACAAATGATGATGGATTCACATATCCTACTGGTTTAGTGGTTGTCATTGGAACAAGGTTGCAAACATACATGCTTTGAAGGAATGTAATTCTTGTATTCGAAGACTATCAAAAGCACAAAACAATTCTCATATATTCACATCTTATTATAGAAAAAAATGTAAGTTGTTGAGGCATCAAGGAAGACCATAAGTAAAATAACTTTTTACTATTACTAATGGTGATCATGATGCCCTATTGGAGACCCTAAAATAGAGAGAGAACCCTACTAGAACACTCGACTAGGTATATTTACTTCTTACGTTATTTTGTTCATAATGATTCACTGAACCTATGATTATCTTGTTTCATACAATAAGTCACTAATATTTTTTTATGATATTAGAATGTAGGTACATCATGAAGAGTAGCCATGTATTAAGATAAAAACCTAAATAAGGAGCAGAATGAAGAAAAATCTATTCTATTTTTGACACTACAATTTTTGACACTATGATTTTTGGCACTACTATTTTTGTCACTACAATTTTTTGGTAATTGTGTATTGATGTAATTATGATGACACACTTGAGATATAGTAGATGTAAACTTCTTGATTTAATGTAACAAACAAAGATAATTTTACTTAATCCAATTTATGGGGAGGGACCTAAAAAATGATGATTTTAATACGTACTAACACCAAACTTGTACTATGCCTCAATGCTAGAAACTTGAGAGAGGTAAAAAATAATGTTTTTACTCAATACTAACCCTAGTGTAAAGTTGTTGAAGCATCAAGGAAGACCAAAACTAAAAGAACTTTTTACTATTACTAATGGCGACCATGAAGCCCTGTTGGAGACCCTAAAATAGAAAGAGGAACCTACTGGAACACTCAACTAGGTATATTTACTTCTTATGTTATTTTGTTCATAATGATTCAGTGAACCTATGATTATCTTGTTTAATACAATCAGTTACTAATATTTTTTATGATATTGGAATGTAGTTACATCATGAAGAGTAGCCATGTATGAAGATAAAAACCTAAATAAGAAGCAGAATGAAGAAAAATCTATTCTATTTTTGACACTACAATTTTTGACACTGTGATTTTTGACACTACTATTTTTGTCACTACAATTTTTTGATAATTGTGTATTGATGTAATTATGATGAAAAATTTGAGATATTGTAAAGGTAAACTTCTTGATTTAATGTAAGAAACAAAGATACTTTTACTTAATGCAGTTTATGGGGAGGGACCTAAAAAATGATGATTTTAATACATATTAACACAAAACTTGTACTATGCCCCAATCCTAAAAACTTGAGAGAGGTAAAAAATAATGTTTTTACTCAATACTAACCCTAGTGATACTCTTGTTCTAGCTATGGAGAGCCTCCATCATTCGCGGCCACCCCATACCAAAGATTCTCCAAGGTGCCCTAAGTGTGTTTCAAGGTCGATCTTCCAAGGGTCTTAACTCAAAGCTCATGGGGGATATCAATTATATGTTGAATGCTATAGGATGGTCTTGTTGAGGCCTAAAATAACTTATCTCATTTTTTAGAGATCACATTCTATTTGGATTTGGCACAATGATCTTACTTGATGCTAAAACTCATAGTGTGCCTCTGTTAACAAGTGCATCACAACATAACTTTGAAACTACTAATCTTGGCATTGAATCATCAGTGCCATTAGCTCTAGATGGATGGGTTAACCCTAGTGACACCTTTGTTCTAGATGTAGAGAGCCTCCATCAAATATGGCCACCCTATACCAAAGAGTCTCCAAGGCGCTCTAAGTGTGTGTCAAGGTCAATCTTCTGAGGGTCTTAACTCAAAGATAATGGGTGATGTCAATGAAATGTCAAATATGAAAAATTGGTCATGCCAAGGCTTAAAATGAAAAATATCATTTTTGAGATATTACATTCCATTTGGATTTGGCACAACAATCTTGCTCGATGTCAAAACTTGCACTGTGCCTCAGTTCATATGTGCATCATAATGTAACCTTGAAACCACTAATATTGGCATCAAATCATTAGCACCATTAGCTTTATATGGGTGGGTGAACCCTAGTGACACCCTTGTTCTGGCTACAGAGAGCCTCCATCTTCCATGATCACCTCATACCAATGAGTCTTGAAGGTGCTCTAAGTGCATGTCAAGGTCGATCTTCTGAGGATCGTAACTTAGAGATCATGGGGGCTATCAATGAAACATAGAATGCTACATGATGGTCATGTCGAGGCCTAAAATAAGCTATCTCATTTTTAAGAGATCAAATTCTATTTGAACTCAACACAACAATCTCGCTCAATGCCAAAACTTGCAATGTCCCTTAGTTCATAGGTGCAACACAACATAACTTTGAAACCACTGATCTTTGCATCAAATCATCAATTCCATTAGCTCTGGATGGGCAGTTGAACCCTAGTGACACCCTTGTTTTGGCTATAGAGAGCCTCCATCGTCCACGGCCACCTTGTACCAAAGAGTCTCTAAGGTCCTCAAGTACGTGTCGAGGTCGATATTTTGAGGGTCGTAACTCAGAGCTCATGGGGGCTATCGATTAAATGTTGAATGTTATATGATGGTCATGGTGAGGCCTAAAATAACCAATCTCATTTTTGAGGGATCACATTCCATTTGGATTCAGCAAAGTGATCTCACTCGATGCCAAAACTCACAGTGTGCCTTAGTTAATAGTAGCATCATACTGTAACTTTGAAACCACTGATTTTAGCATCAAATTATCATTTCCATTAGCTCCAAATGGGTAGGTTAACCCTAGTGATACCCTTGTTCTACCATGGAGAGACTCAATCATCCACGACCACCCTATACTGAAGAGTCTCCAAGGTGCTTTAAGTGTGTGTTGAGGTTGATCTTCTGAGGGTCATAATAATGATCTCACTCGATTCCAAAACTCATAGTGTGCCTTATTTCATAGGTGCATCATAGCATAACTTTGAAACCACAAACCTTGGCATCAAATCATTAGCACCATTAGCTCTAGATGGGTAGGTGTGTAGGGCCCATTTTCCATTGCACCAAAAGCCATGACTGTTAGTGAACATGGAACACCACATAATTAACCACCTGTGGGTAGGGGAGCATGTTGCATCACCCAAAAATCTCCCCCTTGACATACATACCATGTGCTTACATAGGTCAGGAAGGCACTGGGGAGATTTGAACCCATGACCAGGCCAAAACTAGGCTCTGATACCAATTGTAGGGCCCATTTGTTGTTGCACCAAAAGCCATGATTGTTAGTGAACATGGAACACCACATAATTAACCAGCTATGGGTAGGGGAGTGTGTCACATCACCCAACAAGTTGAACCCTAGTAATATCCTTATTCTGACTCCAAAGAGTCTCTATCGTCTAAGGCGAGCCTTTTGTAGGAGCACTTACGTAGTCTAGTTTGAACTTAGTGATTTATTCTTCTCATTTTGGATTGTAGTTATGCTAGCCACATCACCAGTGGTTTAATAAGACCTATTAGGTCCTTAGGTAAGGTTAACTTAGTTGCTAAGTGGGTTTTTTCTCTTAAGTTGTTATGCCTATAAGCTGCTCAATAGGGGTTACATTAAACAAAGTGGTAGAAAAGTTGACAAAGGGTCAAAAAATATCTTGAAATATATAAATCAACCTAATAGGACCCCTTACCAAGTTTTGTGAACTCGTCTAATTAAGAATTTTGAGTTATAGCAAAAATTGCTCTAAATTACAAAAGTTGCTAAATTGCAATTTTGTAAATTTTGCAACTTTTTCTTGCAAAGTTGAAAATGAGTGCAAAGAGTTAGTTAGAAGTTTGAGCATGAAAATATGAGTTTGGAAACACTTATATAAGGTTTGAAATGACCTTTCTTTTACTATGATTTTAGTGTGCTAACAACAACTTCTAGTTGAAATTTGTTTAAGATATTGATTTTTAGTTATTGTAGAGTTGTTGGTTGATCCAAACTCATACATATCAATGTCATGATGTTGATGGAAGCCTTGAATCTTTCTTACATTTCCAAAATTTCATGTTGGCTTGGTAAGATGAATGTGTGGTAAAGTCTCATAATAGTACTTTTTCTCATTTTTTTTGTAAAGTTGATGTACCAAGTGGAAGAACCAAGAAGAAAATATAAAGGTCTTGAATTTGACCTTTGGAAGTCCTAAGAAGGACTAGTTAGTATGATCAATCCTTGTATTACATCATACCTCATACCAAAGAGTCTTCAAGGTGCTCTAAATATGTCTTGAGGTTGATCTTCTGACTATCCTAACTCAGAGCTCATCTAGGCTATTGATAAAATCTCAAATGCTATAGGATGGTCATGCCAAGACCTACAATAAACTATCTCATTTTTGAGAGATCACCTTCTTTTTGGATCCAGCACAATGATCTTGCTCGATGCCAAAACTCATAGTGTGCCTTAATTCATAGGTTCATCACAGTGTAACTTTGAAACTACTGATCTTTGCATCACATCATCATTGTATTTAACTTCAAATGGGTAGGTTTACCATAGGAACAAATTTTTCTAGCCATAGAGATACTCCATCATTTATGGCCACCTTGTACTGAAGAGTCTCCAAGGTGCTTTAAGTGCATCTCGAGGTCGATCTTCTAAGGGTCAAAAGTCAGAGCTCATAGGGGCTATCAATGAAATGTCAAACGCTATAGGATGGTCATGTGGAGGCCTAAAATAAATGATCTCATTTTGAAGGTTCTCTAAGTGCATTTGGACAAGTGAACCATAGTGACATCTTAAGGGATTCCAAAGATAATTTCAAATTAAATATATATGATAGTGTTTCAAATTAAAAATTACATCAAAATTTGATAATAAATGTTGTTAAAATATTATTCACAAATTATTTCACTTGAATCAAACATAAAAAACATGATCAAAATGAATGATATTCCATAAATATGAACAATACACACGATTCATGATAAACTGAACAATACTATACTAAATTAATATATATATCATTGTGAACATAAATGACCAAAATATATATCAAAATACATGTATCCATAGAAAAATTATACAAATATATATAACAAAGTTCATGTATCCATAGACAAATTACACAAATATATATCAAATGATCCATATACAAAATGTGGTTGATCATGCCATCAGAATGTGTATAATATCAATGTTCCTATAAACAATGTGGCATATTCCATCTCAAAATGTCTCATGATGTATCCTATGACCACTATACTATCCAAGGTTGTTGGTGGATGATCAAAATGCAACCTCTTCACTACACTAGATGGGTCGAATGCCTCCTACATAAACAAAAAAGGAAAAGCCAAAGTTAGACTACTAAACTTATATGATTCTATGTATCTAACATTGAATTACTCAAATGCATAATTATCTTTTTTTCTAATAAAGATTTATAGTATTAAAATTTCATCATAAATACCTCTCTCATCAACCTCCTACACTAGTCATATGTCCTCGACAATGCTTGAACCTTGTTGATTGTAGCCTATGTATGTTCAAGTATGTTTGTTAAATGAATCTACAATGTAAACTATAACATTATAATTCATAGTATGACAAATTTATAACATATAATCAAGAATTCAAACCACAGCTTACCTATGTCAACTCCTCCTCTAGATATAATGGTTGCATTAGCAAAGATACAAAACTTTGGCATCCAGCCTCCTGTGCACTAGGTGTTTCCTATGACATACAAAATACTAGTTGTTAATATCAAAGAAATCAGTTTTGAATTTATTTATGAAAATAAGAAAAATAAAAAATAAATGATACTTATACATACGATGGGGCTCTCAATGGAAATAGAAATGCCAGAGCATCTGCAATGTGGAATCTTCCTAGACTCATCACCAGTAGCCATGCCTTATACAATAAAGAATGTAATTAAATTTTATTACCATAAACATTTTACAAGAATGCATCGATTTTTAATCAAATAGAAAGCACCTAATTACCTTTCCCTTGTCAATGGGTCATGCCTTATTTGTTGTACTTTTCCCCCCACTAACAGGTGATACTTGCTAGAGAAAAGAAAGATTGGAAACCATATATGCTACAATATAAAATAGAAAAATCAATGATAACATAACATAATGTACCATAGATGTCTCAAGGCCAAATGAAATATCCAAGAGCATGACATTATCAAGTTATCTAAGCTCCTCCTCTATCATCAACTAAACATGAATGAAGATCACATATATGTATAAGTTAGTATTGATTAAAAATTAAAATGACTCTATTATAAAGATTAACTTTTAGTTACATATGTTGTAACAAACAAATCTATACACATACTGACACAAAAGGAGTCCATGCCTCTACATGCTCCTCCTCTCTCAAGTCAAGGTGTGTAGCCTCTGTATGTGCATCTAGTCTATCCTCCTCAAATACAAACTGATACTGAGAAAGATCACCTATGGGATCCAAAAAAATATTCTTGCACGTTATTCAAGTATGGGGCACACAAACATGTGATGAGCTCATGCTAGCATCATCAACATAGGGAGGAAACACTAACATAGATTGGGATATCAATAGGCTACTCAATCTATGGATGGCTCTAATAGTCTAAGAACTAGCCTCTGTAATGATATCAAAATGATGCACTCAAGGAGGGGGGACACATCAGTAGGGGGGACAAAAGTGTTAGCTTTCTTCTATTGGGAAAAGCAACTATCCTGAGGAGCTCCTCCTCCTACACCCATGTTGGGCTTCATGCTCCAATAGTTCACCTTGATGCCCAACACAAATTTTGCATACAATTTTTTAATGAAATAAAATGGCACCTCTAAATTGTCGTGTGTAGAGATGTCAAAAACCATCCACCAATGATCCCAAAAGTTTGCACACATAACCTCATTTGTGCACCATTTAATTGATAGTTTGACCTTTGTGCATTTGACTTGTTTACTAGTTTTTGGGTCTGCAAAAAGGCTAACCAAATCATCTTTAGTTATATTTAGGGCCCCAACCTCATCATAGTCCAACCCATCATCAAACATGGCATGCATTTGGTCATGCTAGCAAAGATCAGCATTTTGTTCAATAGTAAGTATTTCAATATTATCCACTATGTTGTTTAACATGGATAGCATGGGAGCCAATGTGGGTATACTGTTATATGTGGTTTGTAAAACCCTCAATTCAGCAAGATTTTCAAATATCAAATTTTTAATTTGAGGAGGGTTTTGACAGGGTAGGGGATCATTTGGTGGATGGTTTTGAGGTGGCACTAGATCATTTGGTGGAGAGTTATGAGGAACATTGTTTCTTGCCTTAGTATCATCATTTGGGTCAGCCATACCTATTAATTTGCAAAACATAATTTATATTAAAAAAACCTAAATTTCAACAATTTCTTTAAAAAAAAATGTAATGTTTAATAAATTCAATTAAAAATAACTAACTTATAATAATATTCATTCATAACATTAAAAAATACAAGAAAAACTTACTCTTATTGTATACCCAATCTGAGATCCAATACCAGAATAGAGGGCAACTCTCAAACACAAAAAAAATCAATGTGAAAAGAGCCTTTGGGTTTTTTCTTCTTCTTTTAAATCAATGTCACAGGTTGTAGGTATTTGATTTCATAATGGATACCTGATAATATCAGGTATCTAATATGAAATTGAGTACTCGATAAGGCTTGGTCCTAAATTTTTAGCTTTGGTATCAGGATGGATGGAAAAAAGTCAAAGTGGATTTTGAAACACTTTTAGATGTTTTCAAACTCTATTTTTTTTCACATTGCCACTGTTTGGCACACCATGATCCTACACATACTCTTCATGCTAAAAAAGTAAACTAAAATGAAAACATGACACCCATACTCAATAGCACCATATATGTTAGCTAGGGAAACCCTTGATCAAAGAGAAAACCATAGTGGGAATGGTACCCACAATATTATGTACTAATATAAATATTTCATGTTAGAGGATGGACCCTATTAGAAGTTGTGGAGAAAAATTGGACCCACTACCCAAACAAATTCAAGGGAAAGACCAATGAGTCCACTCTCCAAATGATCTCTGTATTATTCCTTATAGAATAATAGAAATAAATTCTACTTCCTTTCTCTTCCTCTAGAAATTAATTGTACTTCCTTTCTCTTCCTCTCTCCTATCAACCAAACCTCTACTCATAATCTTTAAACCAAATCACAAATATTGCATCCAATAATTCCTTGGATCACTTACTAGTATTCAAGAAGCACTGTGCTCCTTTTCACACTTATCACTTCAATAGATTTTTCACATGCATTAGACACAATGAAAACATCTTTCCTTTGTACCATATCCTCAAATTAATCATCAAATTAATTACTTGATTCATGCTTGAGGCTTTTCCTATTAATTATAATAAGGTAATTAATTAATTACAATTGTAATATCACTGTAGACTCATAGTCTATTAAAAAATTCACACATATGATACTAAGGCTTGTACACTTACTAACATGATCAACAATTGTCCTCTATCATTTCTTGATTGTGCATCTTCTCATTGCATCTCAGATATAGATTAAACATCAAGAACTACTTTCCCAATATTCTATCTAAATTACTCAATGTAAATTAGGTACAACTTCTATATGTCATTGACTTAGACTCTGTGCACTCGACCACATCATCAAGAGACTGTGTCAAACATGTCCACAACTATGTGTCACCAGCTATTAAAACCATTTTCTATACCATTAAGATCTTTTTCTACTACTTAGCTAGTCTTTATATAAACCTTTCTATGTTGACATCAATGACAAACATAGTCATGAATACAAGATTTCAATACTCTCCAATGCGTAGGATACTCCCAAAAAGTAGTATCATCACTATTCATACTAACAATCTCCCCCTTTATCATTAATGGAAACATAGGTTAAACACTATATAACTTCCAAGAATACCAAATAGTGTTCTATTACTACTGCTAACCAACATTAGTTGGCCAAGTGCTAAAAAATCTCAATATAATATGTGCATTCTCCTACTTCTTTGTCAACATTTTTTTGCATCACAGTAAAAAGCTCACAATACATTAGGTGGATATTCTTGCCTCCTTTCATAAATCTTTCTAGATCTCTCTAAAGATATTTCTCTACCTCATTTATATAGTTCTTCTTTTTTTCATGCATATTCTCTCAGCCACTGACATGAATGTCAAAGTAACATACCAAGTGTTACATACCAATTGCTACTATGCTTCTCCAAGTCTTCAACTAGCTCTCCAAAGACACTATTCAAAACCAAATACCAAGGGTCTTTAATAAATCTACTCATCATAGATACTCCTCCATATGGGAAGTGACAACATTCAAACTGGGCTAAAAATAGTGATCTATACCATTATACTTATTCACTCTCTGAATCATCTACTTAGAAGCAGGAAAAACCATAATTGCAAGCATACCTCTTAATTACTCAAATGTATCTTTAGGAAAAGAGTTCATGAGGATATCTACACTCTAATCTTTATTACTCACATATTCCAATTTGATCTCTTTTTTCTAATGCCTTCTCTCTTAGTACATGATAATAGATATTTTCTTAGTCTTAGAATGTAGTATAAGATTCTTAGACATACTCACTATACTTGTGTTATCATAGTAAATGATAACATGTTATTCAAACTCAATTCTGATATCCTTAAACATCTACTTGATCCAAATAACTTGATTATAGTTATTTTTTCTGCAACATACTTTGCCTTAACTATAATCTAAGAAATGCAATCTTGCTTCTTTCTTAGCCAAAAAACCAATTTATCTCCAAGAAGAATGATCCATCACTGGTGCTCTTTCTATCATCCATATTGCCTGTCCACTCTAAATCAGTATATGCATATATAGTCAAATCACTTGATCTAACATACCAAATTCCATTGTCAAATGTTCCCTCAAAATATCTAAATATTCTCTTTACTACTAAAAAATGATACTCATAATTATCAACTTGAAATATAGCTACCAACCCAACTCCATTTTCTATATCTCGTCAGGTGTGAGTCAGATACCGCAAACCTCCAATCAAGGATCTATACTTCTTCTACTCTACTATAGGTGTCTCATCCTTGTTGGATACCTTCTGACCAATTATCATAGGTCTACTAATAGGTTTTCAGATTTCTAAACTAAACCTTTTCAACAAGTCTTTTAAGTACTTAGCTTGTGAAATAAAAATATTATCATTGTTCTATAGAATCTGTAATCCTAAGAAAATATTTATTTCTCCTATCATGCTCATTTCAAATTGATTCTCCATTTCTTTAGCAAAATTATCACTTGTTCCATTATTACCTCCAAAAATGACATCATCAACAAATATTACTATTATCAAAAAACCATTCTCAACTCCCTTCAAATAAAAAGTTACTATGTGTTGCACCTTTAACAAATCCAAACTTTGCTAAATAAATGTCCCATAATACATGCTAGGTTCTAGGCGCTTTCTTATGACCATATAGAGATTTCTTTAGTCTGTATACAATTTCTTTGTCTTTTGATAAATGAAAACCTTTAGGCTTCTCAATAAATACCTCTTCTTCAAGGTCTTCATTTAGGAAGGCTAATTTAACATCCATATAATAAAACTTAAACTTCTTATTCACTATGTAAGACAAGAACATCTTATTTCTTCCATTCTAGGAACATGTGGATATGTCTCCTCATAGTCTATTCCTTCTTGCTATGAATATTCCTTTCATAAAAGTGTATCCTTGTTCATTAAAACTTCACCTTTCTCTTTCATCTTTTTTGATATGCTTCTACTAGGAGTTGTCAATTGAACTCTTTCTTCTTCTCTTGGATCAGATCTTTATTCTTTAATCTGGTTCCTATTCTATAAATTATTATTAGTCTCAATGATAACTTCTACATTTTCATGGTTAGCCTTTGGATCAACAATAGTTACCAAAGCTATCTCTTCTACTACTTGCTCTTTCTTAACTAATTCAAGCTCATTATCTTTATCATCATAGTCATTTAAGAATCTTTCCATACTTTCTTTAAATTTTTCATCTTCACAAGAAAGAGAACTCTTTGTAGATTTTCCTACTCTATTAGGACATTTAGATGAAAATTGACCAAACTCTTTACATGTCCAACAAATGAAAATTTCCATACCTTCTAGCTTTCTTTTCATAAGCAGATAAATACCTTAGACTTTGGTCTTCATGTCTTCTTTGGATATGACTCCATTTTTACCTATGCTCCTATTATTTTATATGCAATAAAAGGACACTAGATCTAGAAATTCAATGCTCTATTCTTTGCATAAATCTGATAACTCACCAAGAATCTCCATCTTATGGGTGTCAAAATTTCCTCTATCTGACTTAAGGCTATCTTTTCTTAAAAGTCACCTTTGATCTCCCAAACCTATAAATATTTTCCTTCTAGCACCCAATGCTCTAATACCAATTGTTAGAATATATAATCCACTAATATAACTAAGAGGGGGAGGGGGGCAAATTAGTTATCCAACAATTATCACAATTATCAACCTTAAACAAAGTCAACCATATGAATAATGTAAACTAATCCCACATAAAGATACTCATATATAGTAATGCTAGGTATGTTAACTAGGGAAACCCTTCATCAAAGTGATAACTCCAATGGGGATGCTACCCACAACATGATGCACTAATATAAATATTCCTTGTTAGAGGATGGATCCTATTAGGAGTCTATGAATACATTCAGTAAATATGATTCCTTATTAGGAGACTTTGAATCCTTGTTAGAAGATACCAAAGCTTTTAGTAGTTGTACCAACCTTGTTTGGATTTGTGGAAGGTAGCTAGACCCAATTCCCAAACAACTTCAAGGGTAAGACCAAAGAACCCACTAACCAAATGATCACTATATTATTTATTCTATAATAGTAGAAATAAAATGTACTTCCTTTGTCATGTCAATCAGACCTCTACTACTTCTGATCTTGTAACTAGATCACAAATCTGGCATCCAATAATCCCTTGGATCACTTACTAGCATTTAGTAAGCACTCTGCTCCTTTTCACACTTATCACTTCAATAGATTTTTCACATGCATTACAAACAAGAAAAATATCTTTCCTTTATACCATATTTTCAAAATAATTCCTTGAGTCAAACTTGAGGCTTTCCCAATTAATTATAATAAAATAATTGATTAATTACAATTACAATAGCACTATCAACTCATAGTCTATACAAAAATTTACACTTGTAATACTTGAGCTTGTGTAGTTTTTGACATCATCAACATACTATCATATATCACTACCTGAATTGTACATCTTCTAATTGCATCTCAGATGTAAGATAGAGAATAAACATTAGGAACTACTTTCCCAATACATCTTCAGCTTATAATTGACTCACTTGACCACATCATCAGGACATTATGCCAAACATGTCCATAACTATGCATCACTAAAAAATCAAATCATCTTCCTCACCATTAAGATCTCTTTCTTCTACTCAGCTACTCTTTAGGAAAATCATGCTATGTTGAAATTAATGAAAAGCACATTCGTGAATGCAACATGCCAATACTCTCCAATGCTTAGGATACTCCCCCAAAGAACTATCATTGGCATCCATGCTACCACTCTACTCCTTTTTGCACTTTTCATTTCATACCACAATCACAACATCATATGATCATGGAAAACATCTTTTGTTTATATGATATCTTCAAAATATTTCCTTTAGTTGGCCTTAAGGATTTCCCAATTAATTATAAAAATATAACTATTTAATTGTAATTACAATAGCATCATTGGTTCATAGTCTATACAAAACTTTATACATTCAATACTAGGGCTTGCACACTCACTAACATCATTAGTAGACTATCCTCTACCACTTTCCAAATGCACATCTTCTTACTACATCTCAGATGTGAGATAGTGAAAAAATATCTAGAACTGCTTTCCCAATAGTCTATCTCTGAACTACTCTATAAATTGGGTATAGTTTTCATACATCTTTGACTTAGACTTTAGGCAATTGACTATGTCATCAAGACATAATGTAGAACATGTCCATGAATGCACATCACTAGACAATCAAACCATTATCTATATCATTAAGATCTATTTTTACTACTCAAGTAGTCTTTACAAAAACCATGTTATGTTGACATAAATGAAAAACACAGTCATGAATGCAACATATAAATACTCCCCAATGCTAAAGATACTACAAAAAAGTATCATCATCATTCCTACTAATAATCTCCCCCTTTTTCATTAGTCACAACATAGATGAAAAATCATATAAGTTCTAGGAATACCAAATAGTGTTAGCATCAATTGTCTACATGCTAAAAAATCTCAACACAATAGGTGTATACTCCTACTTCTTCAACGAAAACTATTTACGTCACACTAAAAAAATCATAATACATCATGTCAAAGGTCTAAATGTTACAACATACAAATTGTTACATACCAATTTCTAATATGCTATTCCAAGTCTTCAACCAGCTCGAGTATCCAAAGACATTATTAAAAAAAAAATACCAAGAGTCCTCAATAAATCTTCTCATCATAAATGCTCCCCTATATGGGAAGCATCATCATTCAGTCTAGTCTAACAATAGTGCTTTGTACCATTGGACTGATGCACTCTCTACATCATCGATTACAAGTAGGAAGGGGCATAAGCCCAAGCATACCTCTAAAGTGCTCAAAAGAGTCTTTAGGAAAATGCTTCATAAAGATATCTACAACCTAATCTCCTTTTCTATTACTTTGTCTCTTAGCACATGATATTTAATGAATGTATGCTTAGTCTTAAAATGTAAAACATGATTCTTAGATAGACTCACTATACTTGAGTCATCATGGTAAATGATAATAGGTTCTTTAAACTCAATTATAATATCCTTTAGCATATACTTCATCCACATAACTTGATTATAGTTATTTTCTACTACAACATACTCTACCTTAGTTGTACTCTATGAAATACAATCTTTCTTCTTGCTTAGCCAAGAACCAATCCTCCTCATAGAAAGAATGCTCCATGACTCATGCTTTTTCTATAATCCATACTGCCTTCTCAATCCACATCAATATATACACATAGAGAGAAATCACTTGATCTATTATACCAGATTCCATAGTTAGATGTTCCTTTCAAATATTACAATATTCTCTTTGCTAATGCAAAAATGATACTCCCTAGGATTATCTTGAAACCTAGCTATAATCCCAACTACATTTTCTATATCTAGTCTAGTGTGAGTCAAATATTGAAAATCTCCAATCATGAATCTTTACTTCTTTTTCTCTACTGCAAGTGTTTCATCTTTGTTGGATAACTTGTTACCAATTATCAAAGGTGTACCAACAAGTTTATACCTTTCTAAACCAAACCTTTTCGACAAGTCTTTCAGGTACTTATCCTATGAAATGAAAATACTAGCACCTTACTACACAATTTGAAATCCTAAGAAAAACTTTAGTTCTCCTATCATGCTCATTTCAAACTCATTCTTCATTTCTTTAAAAAACTTATCACTTGCTTCATCATTACCTTAAAAAATGATGTCATCAATGAATATTACTATTATTAGAAAATCATTCTCAACTTATTTCAAATCCAAGTTACTCTCTGCCATACCCTTAGCAAATCCAAGTTTTGCTAAATAACTGTCGATGTTTGCATACCAAGTTCTAGGTTCTTGCTTCAAACCATATCAAGCTTTCTTTGCTCTGCATACCATGTCTTTGTCTTCTAGTAAAGGAAAAACTTCATGTTGCTCAATATATGTCTCTTCTTCAAATTCTCCATTCATGAAGGCTGATTTAACATCTATTTAGTACACCTTGAACTTCTTATTTTCTGCACAAGCAAAGAACATTCTTATTGCTTCCATTTTGGCTACACCTTCATATGTCTCCTCATAGTTTATGCCTTCTTGATATGAATATCCATTGCATACAAGTTTGTCCTTGTTCCTCATAACTTCACCTTGCTCATTCATTTTGTTTTTGAATGCCCATTAGGTTCCTATCACATTCTTTTATTTAGGTGTAGGAACTAACTCCCATGTATCATTCTTTGCAATCTAATCTAATTCTTCCTTTATTTCTTAAATTTAATGATCATCTTTGTTCTTAGGTTCAACTTGTTAGTTTGGTTTTTCACATGTTAGAACACTACATTTGAATTAGAGTTAAAACCTAATTATTGTTTTGTAATTAGGGACTATGTGTCTTTTTATTGATTATGCCATAGAAAATCCCCTAATTATTGTTTCCCTAATGTCATTTGTGCCCTAGGTTCCTAAAAATTGGTTGACATTGTTTGCATTTTCAAATATGTGCAGGAAGATTTTTATATAAAGCACTAAATGCTTTGAAAGTCCTTTTATTATATATTTTTGTGTAGTCTTTTAAATATTTTTGCAAAAATATTCTTTACCCTAGTGCATAACTCTTCTTCAACCTAGGTTTTCTTTGGGTTAACCCACAAGTTGTTTATTTTAAAGTTCTTAACCCTAGATGTGTTATTTTGAGGATCGTTGATCAAAGGTATTTTGACAATTGTTGCTAACCCACTTTTTGAAGTTGCATGGAGTTCAATCAATTAAGTGAAAAAGAGATAAGTTAACACCTATCCCTACTAGCCCCTCCTTTTGGTTTTCAAGAAATATAAAATAATACATTTTCAAATCCATCAATCATATAAAGATCGACACTCATCGCATTATCACTTTTTAGAGATGCATGAAAATTAACCAAAGTGAGAATGTGAGTGTTTGACATGTGGACATAGTAGGACCAGACTTAGTTGTGGGTTGCAAAAGGAATGTGTGAGAGAAATTTGATAGAATGACATGTTTTGGTTGGTTGATGTAGATTGTAACAAAAAATCTCTAGTTCATAGAAGCTATCAGATCTTAGGTGATCAATGGATGATGCATTCTCACTTATTGAAGTTGCATGGAGTCTAACCAAAGGAAGAATTAAATATGATGATAGAAGGAAATGGTAGGGCTAGCCAAAGTTATGGGTCCAAAATTTGTTGTTAGTATGAGGTTCTAGATGGTGAGATTTGATTTTATAAGGATATAGAACATAAGGAAATGTATTGCTTTGTGACAACTATCAGATCATCAAATGATCAACGATTATTTCATTCTCTCTTTCTAGAGTTATGTGAAGATGAACCCAAGTGAGAATCCAAGCATTTGACACATTTCCTAGTGGGAAACAATTCATAAAATAAATATAGTGTCACCTAGGATATTTAATAATCATTGATCAAATGCAAATCACAATTGTGACTTTCTCAGATTTTAAAGATGCTTGAACTTGAGCTAAAGTGAGAAAGAGACATGATGACACATGCCCATCTTTCCAAAAGGTAACACAACCTTTGAATTTTAACACAAAACCATCCAATCTTGTAAAATTGATGGCCAAATTTCAAATTTTTGGCACTACCTAGAATTTGACTGCTAGAACATTAATATTGATCAATGCGAGTGTGTGTGGAGATAATTTTCATAAAACTTACAATTCAATTCATTATCGAGTACCAAGTGATAAAGAATTCAAAGTGAAACAAGAACTAGAGCTCATATTACTTTTCGTCAAGCCATGATTTGTTGCAGACATAATTTTTCTATAAAGCAGTCAATTTAAGGGTAAGTGTTTGAAACTCTTGATTATCTAGAAACTATACTCTCAATTGTGATAAATTTGATAAGATGCCTCCACAATAGGATTTTTTCTAGGAAAGTAGATTACCAACAAAGAAATGTACATGATGACTTTTGGAACAAGTTTCATTGTCCACTAATAAAATATCTAAGGGAAAAAAGTTAGTCCCAGAAACCCCTAGGTTGTATGTCAATGAGTTTTTTTACGAAAAAGAAAACTAGCTAAGAGATGCAAAGATATCTACTTGAGGTTTAGAGTTGTTCCAAAAAATGGTTTTCCAAGAGAAAACATGAAACTCCTCTAAGAAATGTTTGGAAATTCAACATTGGCAAATTCATTATTCTTGGCATCTTATTTCATGATGATTTAATGACAATGATAGCCAAGAGGTATGATCCCATGCTAAGGACAGTTAAAAATCATTTGAGGAGTAACCTTTTTAAGGTTACACTAGAGGTGATTAGAGAATTTTTTAGGTTAAACCCTAATCACACATTACATGATAAAATTGATCTGAAGGATCTATAGGCTAGGTATGATGCCCAGAGGGTATACCTAAGGAGAGGACCACTACAAGAGTATTTTAAGAAGACATGGCATTTACTCCTTGTTACAATAAATACCCTAGAGCCATTGCTAAGGAATTACTTTAATATTAGGGAACACGCATCATATTTTTCCCTCTACAAGCTCTTTGGGATGGATAAGAAAGATCACATCCAAGGATCCATAGTTTTTATCATTGCTTAGACACTAAAATTTCACATTAGTTCAATTTTAGATATTGTCACATTTCTAGTTGAAGGAATCCATAATGGATTAATAGGTACAAGTAAGGACAAAATTGAGAAACCATTCCACTAGTATCTAATGCTGATGTACATATATTTGTACAAATGGTTTTTTTTTCTCCCAAGAGATGAAGTTGGTGCTGAGGAAGGATGGAGTGAAGCTACTAGTTCAACTACAAAGTGGTAATGTGACCTAGGAGGTTAGTCATGCTAGCTTTATCAGATTTGGCAACTATTTTTCTTCTAGGTGGAGGATTAAATTACTTGGGAATAATCCCAAAATACCTAATCCCTTTCTAGAGCTGATTATACCTAAGGATCATATGAAGGGAATGAAGGTGAGCCACAATTGGGGAGACGTCAATCCATATTTAGTCTCCATTGTGTTTAGAGTATAGAGTTTCCAAGGGAAGCCCCATGTCTTTCCCTATCAAGTACCATTGAAAGTTGGAATTTTTGAATTCCTCTAGAGAATAGGAGGACTTGAAGAGAAGGAGCTCCTGGGAAGATCTAGAGGTACTATATTTCCTTTTTTCACTATTGTCCACATTTTTGTCAATTTAAATTGAGGATGGAAGAACTTAGGGAAATTTTTTATATAGATATTAGATGGCCTAGTCCCACCCTCATTTTATTGACCTTGAAGGATTCTATGATATATTCAAAGATAGAAAAAAGTCTAAATCCTATTAAAAAATTATTTATTTTAATAAAAATATAATTAGGAATGAATTTTCATTGCAAGAAAAAGACATTAGAAAAGATAAGAGGAAAGTATATAGTAGGATTATTGAATTTATTAGTGCTTTAGAGCTAGCATATGATCCCTTAGCTGATGTAAAGTATTGGGGAAATAAAATAAACATTCTTGTGAATAATTTTGTTAGGTTTAGGAAAACCCTAAATGAGAAGAAAGCATTTTTGGCTCAAGCCTTTTCATACTAGGTTATTGAAATAGAAAAGATATTGGCTAACAGAGCCATCACAAGCCTAGGGAAATACACATTACACAAAAAGGTTGGATATGTGATTACAATAAGTGTACAACCTATTCCTCTTTACAAGAGACAATTTTCAGAAAGTCCACCTGTTGTACCTGCTACAAAGAAGTAGAAACTAGAATAGGGCTCCTCCTCCAAGGTTAAGGAGTACTCTCCTACACAAACCCCTATCTAAATAGATTATGAAGACTCCTTGATGGAGAATTTAAGATAAATTGGAGTACAAGAGAATGTTTTCATCACTACAACAAAGGAAGAAGAAGGAGTGTGTGCAAAGCCTCCAATGCCATTATTAACCCTCACTATAGAGGACTTTAGAGGAAAAGAAATTGATCCTATGGTAGAATAGATATCAAACAAATTTTTGGATGATGAAGGTTTTGTTAGATCTAGAGCTTTCATTCAATTTTTATGGCAAAGTAATATTGAGAATGTTGAGGCTAGATGCAAAATGATCAAAGAAGAGCAACCTGATAGACACGACTCTAACATTGAAGAGAAGGTTAAAGCTAGCCTCGTGGAAGAGTTTGCAAAGATAACCCCTACATGGGGAAGGAAATTGTTGAAATATTTAGAAATCATGATATTTCTTAAATGGGACATTGCTAATGCAATGGTCTTTAATGTAGTTAGGAAAGAAAAGGAGACCTAGTTTAGAACCAAGGATGAGGTGTTACAAGCCAATAAAGGGATTAAGTATAGTGATGACCACAAAGCCTTGGTTATATGGTCCATCTAGAAGAGAGACAAGGAAATAATTCAAGAAGACTTAGATTATGAGCACACAAATAGTATCATTTTATACAATGTAGGGGAGGTTGATAGTGAAAAAGTGGCCCTGATGAATAAAGAAATGATAGATTTTTGGGGTGGAGGTTGTTGCCAAGGATAAAAATAAATTCTAGGAGTTAAATGAGAAATTTAAAAAGTTACAAAATACATATGATGAAAGGGATACATAGATCTACCAATTGGAAAATAAAGTTGCACAATTTCAAAGGCAATTTGGGAAAAGAAAAGTAGGCAAGAAATCTAGCTAGCTTATAATTGTTGTTCCTCACCCACCTCTACTACTCTTTAACACTGTGCCAATACTGGAAATTCCAAGAAAACCTCAAAGGAAATATTTCTACATATCTAGGGAGCTTGAACAATAAAATTCCAAAATATGCTCTCTTCCTATGGAACTGGGAGTTCAACTTGAAAATAAAATAAGAAATACCATTTTGTATCTAGTGAATAAGGTGATTTGGCCCTTCTTTGACCAAGAATTGTCAAAGGTGGTAGAGATTTGGAATGAGTTGAACAATCATGAAGCCATATTAAGGACAATCTTAAAATTGTTGATCAACATCGATAATGCCATTACAGTCTTATGTTGATCTATTAGTGGTCACTCTGATTATTAGATAGAGAAAACATTTGATTAGACTTATGACCTCCTAGAATTTGATCATAAGAGGAACCCATTACAAAGAAGAATAAATTACTACCTTCTATAATATCTTGGAAAATTTCTTTATCTATTTCCTCATCTACTCAAAGACATAGGAAAGCTAAAAGAAAAAGAAGAGTGTGTCAATGAGTTGAAGGAATTAATGAATATCAGGTTGAATTAGGTTATATAAAAAAAGAAATTACATCTGGTTTGCTAGGACCACTAAAGAAGTTGTACAAGTACAAATTTTTTAAAATTATTTTAAATAATATTTTGTTGAAATAATGAAACTGGGGAGAGATAATTGAAAAAGGCATCAAAAAATATTGAGTTTCAACTGGCTAGATGACACACTTTTCGACAAGTGGATGTAAGAATATTTTCTAGCAACATAGTTGTTGTAGATGATAGTTGAAGAAAAATATATGGACAAAGAAGTTGCTATGGAAAATATACAATTGGATGATAAAGAAATACAAATAGAAGACAGAGAAATAGAGCATTAAACTACACTAATCAACATGGCTACCCAAACTGATGATTTGGCATCAGAATAACTAATTGTAATAACTATCCAAATATTAGAACTTGGTACATCACATGAGGAACAAGTGGTCCCACAATATGAGAAATAGAATGTAAAACAAGATAAATCATTAGGTGCAGTGGATGTTCAAGAAACAACTGCTACAAAATTGGCCCCACAACTAGGAAATCAATGAAGAAGCCATTATCTTACCAAAAGTAAAAGATCACTAGTTTTGGTCTCTTCTTTTGTGAGCTTTATTTTGAAAATTTTTCCCTATTGTAAATATTTTTCTCTATGAACAAATGTCATTTCCCTCTAGGCCTAAATCTTATTACAACTCACAATATATAAGTGAGTTTTGTCACAAGGGCTTGTACCCTTGTCCAAAGTCTTACCTAAGGACAACCTTGTGAAACATGGAAACAACCTCCAAGCTATGGGACTTGAACTCTGATGTTGAGTCTCTAGATAAGGTCAACTTCCTATACTATTAGGATCCACTTAAACTATTCTTGAAGAGAAAAAAGAGAAGGAATACATGAAAAAAACTACCTAATTTATTCTAAAAAGGTGATGCACTAAAATAGGGTGTTCAAACTAGTCTTTTCCCATACATTTATAGTGCTATTATTATGATAGTTCAAATATTTATGGATTCAATCTTGCTTTAATTTGTAAACTACATAAAGACTAGACAACCACATGAGTGATACAAGGAAAATTGCTACACTTCTTATCGTTCATGGGCCAAAGAGATACATAGAATGTAGATTATAGATATTCACAATATGTTGAAGAGAGGCAAACAAGCTTGCACAATATGATGATGGTTGAAAGAGATGAGGCAGAAAGTCATATAATTCAAAGGCAAAGAGGGAATTTTCAATAGAATGCCAAGGTGATACTAGGGAAAATGGAGATGATTCAACCCTAAGAAAGAGTACTATATTTTCCTTTATAGTGCCAATAGAAATTGGATAACTTCCCTCATAAGACAAAAATCAACCACTATAATCAAATCTTTAGATAATAATCACTGCAAAACTAAAACTATCTTACTATTGCATAGATCCATACGTGAGAAGATCACTTATTCACCAAAAAAATCTTTGAGAGGTCAAGAATGATAGTCATTTAATCTCTCACTAAATGAATGGATCAATACATGGTACTAGAGTGCCATTTTTCATTTATCAAGCCTAGGGATCGATGAAAGTGGTTACAGGAGATCAGAAAGATTAGATTCATCATTCAAGGAGTTACTTTTGCTACCACCAACTTTCAAATCAATTGCAACCCTTGGTCAACTGAGTTTTAACCATCAAGTCTTCCTACATGAACCAAAAAATTTGCACCATTATGCTACCTTGTCAATAGTTCAATCTTTTTTTCTTGCATTTGACCATTTTAGATCACACCCTCACCACCACCTTCCTTTAGTAAACATTACTAATTGTGAAACTATGTTCCATTGATCATCATTGCCTTGCAACCTTCTCTTAGTATTATTTACTAACCACCATGACTTTTCAAATGTTGAGGTTGGACCATATCCACACTATCACCACCCTAAACTAATGTTATTATTTGAACCCTGCGACCAAGCAAAACAAGGGGAATCACTTGATTGCAACTCAAGACATAGCAATCTCTTAACATGTTGCAGTCATGCACTTGCCATAGATCTAAAAAATCAAGTGGTGTGAAATGTATCTTCAACAGTACAGGCTTTCCCCTTTCCACACCATCACAACATAAACCACATGATGTCAATATAACCATGTGATTAGGTGAAAACTAAGAAAAATGCACCTTTGCCACCCTAACCTTAGTCAACACTTAACCAACTATGACTATGTGAATTGCATGATCATAACTTAAAAATATCATAAGGCATAATATGAAATAAGGAATATGGCCAATGCTAAATCATTTCATAAGAAACCCTAGGTGACCTTTAAAATAGATTATTAGTTGAATTTGATTTTTAGTGGGAGGGAAATTTTGGCTAATATTTTTGGCAATTCAATTGGAATGCAAGCCTGCTTAGCATATGACTAGTCATCATAAAAAGATATTGGGCTACGGAGTTTCTAAAACCATAAAACTCATAAAATATAATATTTACACTACTTTCTAAGCTATAATGTGCCTTCTTCCTCTGTAACTTGAAAAAAAATAGTACTGAACCCTTTACTATAAAACAAAATGTGTGCCTGTGCACTTCTTGGAAGACATGAAAGAATAGGAAAGAAAAACTACTCTGACTATGTTGTTGGACTAACCACCATCCTTCCCCTTTGGGATTTGTGACATGGCTTAACCACCTCCTATCTTATATAATTCCAGTGGTTGTGTCAGGCATTAATAGGTCAATCTTTTGGTGAAATGACAATTCAAGCCTATAACAAGTGGTATTAGAGCTTGGTCATAGGTTTGAACTTCCTCAGGTAACATTGAAGGGGGAATTACTGGACTAACTACCAGCCTTCCCCTTTAATATTTGTGACATGTATTAACTACCTCCTATGTTATATAAGTCTAGTGTTTGTGTAAGGCATTAAAAAGTTGATCTTTTGGTGAAATGACAACTCTAGCTTGTAACATATGTACATGAAAACTTTCATCAAAAACTTGGCTTAAGATATATTCCATTGACTGGAATAGGCAAGATTTCACTATTAGACCTGCTCAACTAAAAAGCATTGGCTTGCTTACAACTGATGATCACATAGGGGCCACTCTATAAAGCATCAAATTTTGAATGTCTTCCTACCTTCGCTATGTCTATATCCCATTTCAACACAAGATCACCTTCTCTAAAACTTTTGGACCTAGCCTTCTTATCAAAACTCTTCTTCATCTATTGCTGATGTATTTCTAAGGACATATTTTTTCCTCTAGCACCATAAAATTTGTCATTCTTATAAACATAGCATCATTTTCAATTAATTCTAGAAGATGATCCAACTTAAGGGTAGGAAAATTCAATGAGGTAGGAAATCTAGCTTCCTTACCATATACCAACATTAAAGGAGAATTTTCTATAGCTCTACTGGTTGTTATTCTACCAGGCCATAAAGCAATCTTCAATTTTCATTCCCAACACCTTTGGTTATCTTCAATACTCATCTTGATGATCTTGATCAAATTCTTAGAGGATGACTCAGCCAAGCCATTACCATGAGGGTAATAATTAGAGGATGTTCTCAAGTAAATACTATGATCAAGTGTCCATGTACAAATCTAAGCTCCTATGAATGATTTAGCATTATCTAAAATAATAGTAGAAGGGGCACCAAACTTGGTTACAATTCCATCAAGGAATTCAATAACTAAAGATTTTGTGGCATCCTTTAGTGCTATTACTTATGTCCATATAGTAAAGTAATCTATAGCAGCTGGAATCCATTTATGACTAGAGCTAGAAGGAGGATTGATGGAACCAATAAAATCTAAATCCCATTAAGAGAAAGGTTGATCAACCTAAATAGGATAGAGAGGAAGAGCTACAAGTCTCTACTTACCTAAGAAGAAGGAACACTTCTTACACTTCCTTACATGTTTGTGTAAATTATGGAACAAGGATGGCTAGTAGTAACCAACTCTCATGATCTTCATTATAGTGGTTCTTGTTGAAAAATGGCCACCATCAGGACCATCATAAAGCTCTTTAACTATCCCCTCTACTTGATTGTGAGGCCTCATCCAAACTATCATAGTATAGATGAGATACTTGCATTACGATACTTGTAATTCAATGTTTCAATACACTTTTGAGATTATAGAGTCATGTTATTTTAATATCTACATTTTGATGATCAACACATTAGGACCTAATTGATATAATTATTTATTTCATTTCATTTTCTAAATTATTTCAATTGCTTTAATAGAAACTAAATTTGTAGAAATGCTTGAAATATCAAATTATAATGTTTAAATAAAAATTATTGTTAAAGGATGGATTTTGATATGTAATAGAACCTAATTTACATGCCTCATGACTTAATAGTCATGGATTTAATATTTTGTAACTATGATAGAAAATAGATTATAAGGTTGTTCAGAATGTTATTCATATCATGTTAAATAAAGATCAATATTGATACATAGGGATTGATATTTTAATGTTTTCAAGTATTCTAGACAAAAATGATTAGAAAAGGGAAAGTTAATTTGAAATGATGAAATATGAAAGCCTAATGTTGAATGGGATAATGATTTATTGCATATATTTACTTATTTCTTCAACAATTTTCTTGGACTACTAATGCTCAAGTTTAGTGTGCAGAAATATGACCATGGGGTTTAATGGGGAACCAAGGCTCAAGCCCATGTGAACATAACATAGCCAAGGTGAAGATTTGTAAGATTCAAAGCCTCATTATGATTTATTTATTTTTTAAGTGTGAGTTTGCATGTGTAGTAAAGTTAAATTCATGAATAAATTAGAGACATGTTATTGTGACTTGTGATGTTTTGTAATATATCACTTGACACTTGTGTTCTCCATGTGGCGATGCCATGTCATTCAAGTTTTGGCAAGAATTAACCTAACCTAAACCTAATCCCAATGTAGTACCCAAGTTAAGCTCACATGGAAAAGTATTATGAGAAGTCTTCATCAAGCGAAACTCGAATTCCAACTTCCTATTGACTTTTAAGGATCAAAAAGTGGTCCTATAGGATTATTTTGGTGAAAAATAAGTTCTCCAATGATAGTAATATGGTTTGGAGGTCTAAATTTAACCATTAGTAGGCGTAGATGACGTTGGGAACCCACTAGACAAGTCACTTGCAAACCAATTCGAAATTTGAGTTGTCCCATGAGTTTAACCCCATCTTTTCCACTTAATCAAAGTAGCAATTCTAGTAGGGACAAGGGCGTAAGAAATAGTGGCTTGATGATTTTTCCAAAAAAGATTGGGGGGGGGGGGGGGGGGGGGTCTCTTTTTAGTAGGCTTTGACAAACTAGTAGAGTGTCTACACACTTTCTAACTTTAGAGACTCTTAGGGTTTGTAAGCTAGGGAGGGAGCTCTTCTACAACTATTCATTACCATTTGCAAAAGGATTCAAGGTTGGTTTCTTCTTGCCCATGTATTATTTGTCTTCAAACTTTCATAATGGTGTTCTTTTCATGAGCATGTAGGAGTGTGAGATTCATATATTATGTAGATTGTATGGTGTTTTATGGTGATGTAGCATTCATATAAATTTTTTAATGGTGATCCATGTTGTGGGAAGATTGTGATATTGTTGTATTGAGATGAAAAGTGTTGCTACTTTGATTTTCTCTCTGTTTCCTCCTTTTTGTTATGTATGTTTTTTATGGGTGTGAGGACTTCACTCAACATTTGGGAAGGGAAGAGAAGTCTAGGGTGAAGGGGTCAGTTGGGCTTGAAAATGTATTTGAGAACCTTGGAGTATGGGTTGCATTGTATGCCATAATCATTCATATCATGTTGGGAGTGATAAGAGGAGTATGGTGTAGAAAGGAAGTTTATGGAGTATGGGCTCCAAGGAAACTAAAATTGATGATAGTATGTTTGGAGGATGATTGTGAAAGCCGTAAAAGAGCATGAAATTTCTTGATTTTTGATAGACTTGAAAGGGCATCAAATTTGTTTTTTGTCAATATTGTTTGATATGGCAAGTCTCCATTAGAAAAGCACACTTTTACCATATGTTTATGGTTTCATTGGTGAACCATTGTGAAATATCCTTGGGATGAAATTGTTCAAGTTTTGAAATTTAATCTATATGCATTTTCAAGGTTGTATACAAAACCCATTTTGAGCCTTATTCTCCTAGAGTGGGGTGGTCTCTTTGGAGGCCTATGGTTGCATGGAGAGAACCTATGGTCCTTATTGTTGTTTCTTTGTGTTGTTTTGAAGGTTTTATTTGAATGGTTCCTATGAATATATTAGGGTTTCACCCTTGGATTTATTGAAGGATCAAGTGTTGTGGAGAAGTCAACTTCTCCATGTCATCTCATAGTGTGTTGCACTATCAAACTTCCATTTTTTCTCTTTGTATTGTGAAGGGGATCCACCCACTATTGTATATTAATGCAAATGTGTGAAGTGAGATTTGATGTTATGTATATAGGTAGCAATGTAAAAGAAGATGGTATTGTAAGAAGAAGGAAAACTATCAAGCAAATTAATATCCATCATCCTAGAATTCATGTTGCAAATAGGAGATTGAGTTATTGTACAAATGTAGACTTATGTATTCAATCCATAGTTTAAAGCTTGTGGAAATTTCATGTGAGAAAGTCAGTGTCAATATTTTATTTCCAATGTAGGATGAGTGAGATTATTGTAAAGTTTCTTGTAATATGTTTTGGTGAAATATGAATAAAAGGTGCGAACATTGTATTTGTACATAAGTATGCATGGAAAGAATTTCATTTGTTTCTATGAGTAGTTGTTTTCATATGTGATTTTAATTATCCTTTTTTTTTAACATTTAAAATGGACCCTGTACATTGAAGTGTTAAGGTTTGAGTTGTCTTGCACCATTAAATCTCTAAGATTATATAGAACATATGATAATATCAATTTTATCACCAACAAAACATATTATCTTCATTGTTGAAGTGGAAGAAAATAAATCCTTATATGACATAGTTTAAAACCATATAAGAACAAGGTTTTTGTAGGTGCACTTCTATTCTCTACAAAATGTACGAGAATGGGAAATTAATCCCTCCCTATTATAGTTCGATAAAATAATCAAAAGAATATTCTTGGTATCATTTTCAAAGAATAAGTAAATAAAATAAACTAAAAAGTGATGTGACATGAGACTAAATACCTATGAGAGCGAGAGAGAGAGAGAGAGAGAGAGAGAGAGAGAGAGAGAGAGAGAGAGAGAGAGAGAGAGAGAGAGAGAGAGAGAGAGAGAGAGAGAGAGAGAGAGAGAGAGACTTATACAATAATAGCATATGAATTCTAGGCACCATCTACTAAGGGAGAAGATAGTCAAAGATTAAGTTTGGGATAGGGGCAGTGGTCCCCATAGCCCCTAGGTGTCCTCAAATCTTTGTAAAACATTTTGGGTGCATGTAACAATGGATTGGGTTTGACTTTTGTTCTAACATGAGTCAAAACCCACTTTCTTAGGTGCCCATGTTTTAAAGTGTTGGAAAACTTAATGTTTCAAACATGTACAGTGAACCCCATCCTACCAATTACTATCACACCTTGGGAAGAGTAATTGGGGCACTTGGGAAATGACTCACATCTAGTGAACTAAAAATAAATGAAATATTGATTTGGGTTCCATGTTGAAAGAGAAACCTAAAAAGTGGAAAGGTAGGTGGGCCCTACATTCCTCAACCCTCTTCTCTTCACATATCTCTCCCCTTTGTGTGTGCACTATTCAAGACAACCACCTCCACTTTCCCTTGCACTTTCAAGTGCATCTTCTAGCCACCTACACACCCAACCAAGTATGTACAACCTACACACCACATTAAGGGTCATGGCCTAAAGTAGCATGGGTGTCGGATTGGGCTAATTGCATAGGTTTTAAGAGGAGGGGTCACGTAGTCTAGGTAGATTTGGGAAAAGAGAAATGCTTAGGAATTTAGAAGATGTGATGAAGCAAGAAGGGGTTTAGGAGGTTAAGGGGGCCATGTGGAAATGGATATGGGTTGGTTTAGGTTTTATGAGTAAATTTAGTCAATAAAGTAGTTAGTTAGTAATGTTAGGAAGTAGTGAGAAATGAGTGAATAGATTTAGTGAGCACATTTGTAGGTAAGTATTAGTTTTATATGGATTATCTATTAATGTTAAATAATATGACTTAACTGTATATAAATAAAGCATGCTATAATTGATAACAATATATAGAATATATCAACTACTTTCATAGGTATAAAATAAATAGATAAAGGTGTAATAGTAGATGAATATTTACTTTATGAACTAACCATAATAGATATATTTTAGTAACCAAAATTGATGGTGGTGAATAATTGAAAGGATAAGTTATAGGTTAGATAATATGTGGGCTAATATTATATTTTGAGGAAGTAGGAATCATCCATTTGATAATCTGTCAATTTGGCACTTTAAGTAATGGTGATCAACTAGCTAATGGGTAAGGTATGTTAAATTAGTGAATAATAGTAATAGGATAATATTTTATATTCATAAGCAAATGAATAAATTAAGTGGATGATAGTGATTTTTAGTAGTTGATTTTTTTTTAGAACTTGATTAAATGGTAGCATGTAAATGTATTATAAGTAACCAATTTTTCTTATGAAATCAAGTGATGAAAATGAAGACCATGAAATTGATAATGATTGAAATGTTACTTACTTGTCATATAAGCACAATTGGACAATTATGACGAATATATATATGAAATTTAAATTAACTTATAAAATAATACAATATGCAAGGATTCAAGGGCAAAAATAATTTAATATATGCTTATGTGTGCATATATGTATGTATAGATATATAGGAGATGGATCATATATGAATGAGTAGGAAACTAAGGGAGTAGTATTCAATTAAGTGAGATCTACCCACTAAAACCACCAACCAATATGGCATGTGTAGTGTTAAAGTAGATGTTAGTAGTACTTAAGTAAGGGTCAATAGTCTTTTGCTAACCAAGGATCATATGTTGTTTTTGTCAAAAGGAAATGCTTAATCTTTCATTTGAGTCATAATACTAACTATAGTGCATTTTCATAACATATAATTTTCCTATCCAAGAAAATATGGGATGCCTTAAAATGTCTATTTTAGGATAGGAAAGTTGGAATAGGAAGAGAATAAATCAATGGTTCCTTAATAATATTGGGAGACATAAATATGTATTAGAGTGAATATGTAAATCTATCAATACTATGTTCTTATACATATAAGTTATAAAACCTAGCACTCACACCGTATACATACCCTTCATGGGTCCACTTACACAAGCCATAGGCAGATTAGAAAATAGAGTTAAGAGGGGTGAGGGTAGTAAGTAGATAGGGAGTTCAATATATATTAATGAGTGATGCAAAATTAGGGTGGTGATTGCATAGTGGGTCATATTAATAAGTTAGTTGGTAAATGTTATGGTATAGATTGGTTAGTGGATAATTAATAAAGTAGTAAATAATAAATTAGTAGATAGTAATAAATAAATAAAAAGAATGTTAGTAATTCTATTAAATATGATATTACCTAAAAGTTGTGTGACCTAGTAAGGGGTAGAATATTAGGCAGTTAGTAGTTGTGTCATGCCTTTTGTAAAGTTCTTTAGTAAGAGTTATAATTATTTGTTAGTTATAGTTAGTTAAAAATCCTAGGTTAATAGTTAGATTGTTTGAGTTAACTACTAGAATATCTAAACTAGTTATGAGTGTAGTGAATGGGAAGTGTATTTTAAAAGTGGCTAATCTTTAACAAGTTAATAATTTTATATGTTGAATATATTGGCTATTTAGGGCTAGTAGGTTTATTACAATAAAATTGTTTGGAATTTTTTGCTCAAATTAGTAGATTAGTGAGTAAATTAGTGAATTTTAGATAATGATTGTTTAGAAAATATTGGTAATAAGTAGGATTTAATTAAGCAATGTCATGTGGGATAATACCAAGGAACAATTATGAATGAAGTTATTGCTAATGAATGGAAATTAAATGGAATTTCTAAAGAGAAAAATGAACATACAGGTCTGCAATGTGAGCTAGGGCCTGTGTACCCTAGCTTCTAGTTCTCTTTCTATCAGCAACAGCCTGTGGTCTTCTACATGTGAGGGGTGGATTTTTTTTGTGTTTTTCACAAGTGTATAGATAGGTGTGGGGTCAAATTTTCACTAAGGGTGATAATAAAATAGTATGATTTGGTGTAACGGTAGGGTCTTTGATTAGAGGTTTGGTTGGTATTGGAGATCGTGGGTTTCCTATACCATCTTTCTTTTTTGGAGGGTTTTTGGGCTTGCCCTATGGTGAATTAGGGTTTAGTTTTATCTTAGATTTCCTTTAAGGATATGGAAATGGTTGATCCATCTTCTTTAGTTCATGCCAATGGTGAAGATCAGATAAGTAAGCCTTCATTGGGAGATGGGGTCTCATCCTCAAGAGGGATACCTCACATTAAAAGAGTAAATGGATGTTTGGAAAGATCTAAAGATCAACCTATTTTAGTTATCCAACCTAAGTAGATTTTAGAGGATGTTGAATATTGGCAAAATCATGCCCTTATTTGCCAATGTTTGGGCCTTCATCTCTCCTTACCTATGTTGGATTCTAGGGCTCACCGGGTTTGGAATCCTAAGGGTGATATAGAAATTATTTTGGTAATGAATAATTATTTTTTGGTTATCTTTTCATGCATGTTGGATAGGAATAGGGCATTTGAAGGATTCCCTTATTTCTTTAACCAAGTGGGGATTTTCATCAAGCCTTGGCACATGGGCTTCAATTCTATCAAGGAGATCCCCTTGCAAGTACCTATGTGGGTTTGTTTGCAAAGACTTCCATTGGAGTTTTTGAGGGAGGATATTCTTCACTCAATCTCATTACTTCTTGGATACACTGTGGCAGAGGCTACACAAACTCAAGATTGTAAGGTAATATCTTATGCTCGAATTTGTGTAGAAGTTGATTTAACTAGTCCACTACCAAATTCTATGGAAATATGCATGGGATCCTCTTCTTGGATCCAACAGCTAGATTATGAGACCCTCCCTTTTAGATGTTAAATTTTCTATGAATATGAACATTTACTTTGCAAATGCCCCAAATTTAAACCTACTCCCTTGGATGCTTTTGGACCTCATAAGGGAGACAACGAGAAGGCTCCTGCATTACCTAAACCTATGGATAATGAGGGCTTTACTCAGGTTAATTCACATAAAAAAGGCAAAGGCAAGAAGAGACCCTAGCTAGATAAAAAAAAATGATGGTAATTTTAACAAATTTGATGTTCTTGAAGACCTAGTTTACAAGGAAGGTATTCTAGTTGAGCTTTTTTCTAGAGATAAGGGTTTGCATAAGTTCAAGAAGAAGAGGAAAGGAAAGAGGATTTACCTTTTTCAAGTTGAAGATACCAAGGATCCCCAGGGGTCATAGGCTCTAACGAGTTTGATTGTGGTGGTTCTAGATCCCCCTACTCTTAAGGGGGCCTTAGAGTTGGCTAAGGGTAGTAAAGCCCATCCTAAATTAGGCTTACAGTAGAAATCCTTTAAAAAGGGGACTCTTGATAAACTGTCAAGGAGTGCCAAAAAGACTGATCAAGAGAAGGTCAAGATTATGGGAGATACTTTGGTTGAATTTGGGTCTTTGAAACCCATTGATTCCCACTTCTCTTACCCCCATAAATGATTGTTCTATCATGGAATTTTAGGGGGTTGAACAACATCTCTAGACAAAAGGTTGTTCATAGATTAATTGATTCTCAATTTTTTGATGTGGTTGATATCTAGGAAACTAAGCATACAATGGATGGCTTGGCTAATTGTGCTTTGCACATCTAGCCCTAGGGAAATTGGCAAGGGATCAGAGCTTAGAATAGTTTAGGGGGGTTTCTTTCTTTTGGAACCCAAGAAAAGTTCTCCCCTTGTGGTGGATCTCTAGTCGATCCTCTATCTCTTTGGTTGCATCTTGTTTGGCAATTGGAGAAAGGTGCCTTCTATCAAATATTTATGCTCCTACTAATTTTTTAGGCAATTCAAATCTTTGGGCTCATATTAGTTGCATCTAAGCCTTAGACCCATTTTTCTTATGGATTTTGGCTGGTGATTTTAACTCTATTACTAGTTTAGATGAAAAATGTGGTGGGGTTGCTAGGCTGGACCCTTCTGCAAATCTTCTTAGAGATATGATAGATTCCTTGAAGCTCATTGATGTGAAGCCAAATAATTGTGTCTTTACATGGAATAATAGAAGATGTGGTGATGAGGCTATCTCACAAAGACTCGATAGATTTTTGGTTTCCTGTTATTGGATGAACAATAGGTTGATCCCCAGTTTAGAAATTCTAGATTGGAGAGGCTCTGATCATTGGCCCATCAGGCTCTTGGTTACTACTTATTGTGTAACCAAAAATCCTTCTTTTAAATTTTAGTCAATGTGGTTAAGAGATCAGTCTTTGCAGGACCTTAAGGTGGATTGATGGCATAAGAGGATTCCTACCCATGGGATGACAATGTTTACTTTTTGTAAGAGGCTTCAACATGTTAAGTACAAGATTAAGAAGTGGAATAAAAAATGTTTTTGGAACCTAGAGGCTCAAAGGATTTATGCTCAATATAAGTTAGACAATATTACTTACTTGATTCAAGATCAAGGGAGGACCCTTCACCTAAGTGAAGTTGAGTCCTTGGCTCTTAAAGGATTAGAAGAGTGGGAGCTTCAAGAGGAGATCTTTTGGAAGAAAAAATCTCATGTTGACTAGCTTCAAGAGGGGAATAGGAACACTGCATTCTTTCATAATTCAATCAAGGCTCAGAGATAGGGGAATTCTCTCTCCTCTTTTATCTCGCTTGAAGGGGCTCATCTTTCTTCCAATGTTGATATTTCTAGGGCTATGTTCAACTATTTTTCAAATCCCTTTTCTAAGGAGGATCTTGATGCTAGGGAGGAGGAGAGGATGATCTTGGATTCCATTCCTCACCTAATTTATGTGGAGATGAATGAGGCTCTCTTACATCCTATTTTTCTATCTGAATTGGAGAAAGTGGTGTTTAAAAAGAAGAAAGGTAAGGCTTCTGGCCCTTATGGGTTTCTAATTGAGTTCTTTTAGGAATTCTAGGAAATAATAAAGTTTTATATCCTTGAGGTGGTTCAAGAATCTCATAGTAACAAATAGGTGCTTAAGTCCATGAACTCTACCTTTTTGGCTCTAATACCTACATAGGAGGGGGCTAATCAGTTGGCTTAATTGAGACCTATTGCACTATGTAATGTTGTTTATAAGATCATCACTAAGCTAATTGTAGAGAGACTTAAGCCTCTTTCAGTTCTTTGATCTCTTTGGAGCAAGGGGTTTTTTTGAAGGAAGACAAGTTTTGGATGGTGTGGTGGTTGCAATGTAACCTATTCATTCTATGGCTAATTTTAAGGAGAGGGCTATGTTTATGAAGCTTGACATTGTTAAAGCTTATGATTGAGTGCGATGTGAATTTTTACAGAACATTCTCTCAGCATTTGGTTTTCCTAAGGAGTGGGTGAATTGGATTCTTACTTGTGTGACC
Organism: Cupressus sempervirens; assembly: GCA_028749045.1. Taxonomy (NCBI): domain Eukaryota; kingdom Viridiplantae; phylum Streptophyta; class Pinopsida; order Cupressales; family Cupressaceae; genus Cupressus; species Cupressus sempervirens. The sequence goes on along the minus strand of CM053785.1, from coordinate 953,054,048 downwards.
TCTTCTTCCTATTCAGTTCTTGTAAATGGGGAACCATCAAATTTGTTTAGTGCTTCTCGAGGACTTCAGCAAGGGGACCTTTTATCTCCTTATTTATTCATTATCATGGCAGAGGGTCTTGGAAGATTTATTAAGTCTCAAGTGGGGTGGCGTCTTATTCAAGGTTGGAGTTGGGATGAATCTCTTCCTTCTTATTCTCACCTTTAGTTTGTGACTGCATTGATGGACATGGCTAGAATTAGTGAAGCTATGAACTTCAGGAAGAACCTCGACGTCTATTTGAAGGCTTCAGGCTAGTGTATCAATGATGAAAAATCTTCCATCTACTTCTTCAATACCCCTCAGCCTATTCAAAATAAGATTGCTAGGATCCTTAGATTTCATATTGGTTCTCTTACCTTGATATACCTTGCAGTCCCTTTAGCTCAGGGATCTCAGTATATGGTGTATTGGCAGGGGATCTTGGATAAGTTCCAAAGTAAAGTCAATCATTAGACTTATAGGTGGCTTTCTTCTACTAGGAGAGTGATTCTTCTAAAGAATATGGTGTAATCTCTCCCTATTTATAGGTGTTGTGTGCAAGTTCCCCCTTCCACCTTTGTGAAGAATTTTGATGCTCTCTCTAGATAGTTTCTTTGGTCAAGTACCTTCCTCTCATCAAAGTTGAGTTTAGTTAAGTGGGAGTATGTATGCAAGCCCAAGTATGTTGGGGGCCTTAGTATTAGGTCTATGGAACTTGTTGTCATGGCCCTAGTTGCTAAGCTATATTGGAGATGGTGAAACAATTAGCAATTGGACTAGGCTAGGATTCTTACTCACAAATATTTTCCTGATGTTGATAGCTCAGATGTTCCATGACTCACTTTGTTGGGGAAAGGTTCTTGTGTTTGGAATACCTGTAAGAGGGGAACACAACTAATTAAGGAGGGTTTGTTTTGGATTTGTAATAGTGGATTAGATGCTCTAATTTGGCATGACTCTTAAGACTGTCATCTGCCCATGATCATTGCTTGCCCTAGCTTCAGCCTCTTTGTCACACTTTTACTTGTGCTAGCTTGTTTAAGGTGGAGCATTTTAAGACTATCAAGCATTTGAGTCAGGTAGAGGTGACTCCCTAGAAGGATCCTGATGAGTAGCTTGTTGGTGGCTCTAATGAGGATCACACTTTTCTTTCTCATGTGTTGGAGGATAGGCTTTGTAGCTCCCTTAGTGGGAGGGATGTTTTGGCTTGGAGTCCTATTCCAAAAGGCAAATTCTCTATGGCTTAGGGCTATGCTATACTTGATAGGAACCTACATGGCATAGTTGAAGTACACTGGTGGAAGAAGGTTTGGAATAATTTATCTTGTCCCAAATGTAATTTTTTCTTATGGCTATTAGCTCAGAAGAAATGTCTCACTTTGGAGAATCTTCAGAAAAGAGGCTTCTAGGGACCTTTTGTATACATCTTATGCATGCACAATGAAGAATGTATCTCTCAGTTGTTTTTTCTTTTCCCTTTTTGGAGGGAAATATGGCATAGATAGTGGGAGGCTTGGAGTCATGGTTGTATCCATGCCACTTCTCTCATTGACTTTTGGGGAAGCTTGGGCAAACCTCCAGTGAAGACTTTTTCTTGCAAGTTGCGTGGATGGTTGGGCCAATTTTTATTCTCTAGAACCTTTGGTTGGAAAGGAATTGTAGAATATTTTGTGACTCCAAGTTAGATAGGCTTCAGTTGTGGAGGAAGATTCTTAGTAGGCTTCAAGAGACTATTTTTGCAAAATATGATATGTCTGAAAGTATAGATCCTGGTGATCAAGCTATTGTGAGGAATTTGAACCTAGATAGTAATAACTAGGGATACACTCTTGGAAAAAGGCATTTTTATGGTAAGCAACATGTATGTAGGGTTGGGAAGTGGACTCCTCCCCTGGCTGGAATCTTGAAGATTAATATAGATGGATCTTCTTGGGGGAATCCTGGTCATGCTAGTATTGGTGCTATAGGTAGAAGTAATGATGGTGGGGTAGTTTTTCTTTTCTCTATTTATAAGGGTCAACACTCTAATAATTTGATGGAGGCCCTTGCTATTAAGACTATTGTTGAAAGAGGATGCTCTTTAGGCTGGAAAAAGATCATATCTGAGTCTAACACTTAGATCGTTGTTGATATGTTGAATAACCAAAGTTTGGAGAATGTTAATTGGAAATTAGCCTCTTTGGCTAGACATATTTTAAGTCTATGTGGTTCCTTGGATTCTGTCTCCTTTTGTCATATCCATTGCAAATGGAATAGAGTGGTGGATTGCTTGGCAAAGTGGACTTCACAGAATGTGGATAGTTGGGATATTAGCAAAAGGGATGAGTTACCTTCTGAATATCGTGGGATTTTTTATTAGTTTTTATTGGAAGATAGGAATATGTAGTGTTATTGTGGGCTTTTGGCCCTTGCTCTATAATTTGGATTTTTTTGATAAATTTTAACCCCTTTTTAAAAGAAAACTATCAAGGAACAATTATATTATACTCCTATAATATTTTGATGTAGTGGAAAGTTAGTAGAATATAGTTATAATTTGAACCTATAGTAGTAGATATTCATGTATATCTATGAGATCAAATAAATTGAGAACTCAAAATTATATACACATATATGACATTATAGTGAGTGATTTAGTACTCATCAATACCCTAAGTGATGTATTGAACTAGTGGTGGTGTTAGAAGGAAGTTGTTAGTGGGAAAGTCAAAGGTTTTAAATTGAATTAAAGATGAAACTATAAAATTTAATAAATAAATAAATAAATAAAATAAAAATTTTTAGTTGTCTTTTTTCCCTATAAATTTTGGGCATGACATTCTAGTATCAGAGCCTAGTTTCAACACTAGGAGCCCAACCCATTATGTTTCAAGATATGCAGCAAAATGCAACCTTGTGAGAGATGTATTAGTGCACCTAATTAAACCATAATCTATGGATGAAACACTTAGTGACATAGGGGATAGGAGACTTCTTCTTAAGTTAGTAGTCTTGATAAAATGATAACTTTTCCTCCTTTCCATCAAGGAATCCTGGTATGGTAGCATCATTCTTGTGAAATTATAATTGAATGATAATTCTTGTTGGTTCTTTGTTGGAATTTTGAATTTATATGTTTTTCCAATAATGTGACATTTATCATTTTCCTATTTAGCTAGATTTCTTGATCTTGGTCCCATTATGCCTTAGGGACATGCATTGTTTGGGATTTTCTAGTGTGGCCACATTTGTGTTGTTTTCCTATAGAATTGTTCCTTTTATTTTAAGTTACTTATGAGGAATTTTCTTGTGAATTATGTTGGCAAGTATATTGTACTGAAACATATAAAATGGTCATACCAAGGAGGATCCTTGACAAACCATCTAGAAAACTAGTGAACCATTAAAACCTTCTTGTTATGTGTTGCAAGGATACTAGACAAGGTCCCTAAGACATCACCCTTTCATAGGTCACAAATATGAAAATATGGTTAAAACTCCCTCAAACTCATTTAGCATAGATATAGATTGTATATTTAAATGGTTAAGGCCATAGATGTGTACTATATTAAGGACCTTAATTAAGAGCATAAAAAATTTATCGATTAGACCTTGGTAAGGTAAAGGGTAGTTTATTAGCACCAATATTAGAAGACTAAAGTTGGGCCAACCCTAGTAAATGAATCATAGATAAGATCCTAGTGCTTGTACCTTGTTGATGAACTCAAGGAGGAGGTCCATGCCTAGAGGGGAAGGATGTGAGGGCTCACCCAAATTGTCATATTATATACAATGTATTTGCATTACAATAGTTCTAAATTCAATTTTTTGATACACTTTTGAGACTATAGGGTTATGTCATTTTAATATCTGCATTTTGATGATCCCCAAATTAGGACCTAATTGACACAATTAATGATTCCATTTCAAGTTCTAAATTATTTCAATTGCTTTAATAGAAACTAAATTTGTAGAAATGCTTGAAATGTCAAATTATAATGTTTACATAGAAATTAGTGCTAAATGATAGATTTTGATATGCAATAGAACCTAATTTACATGACTGGTGACTTAATAGTCATGGATTTAATATTTTATCACTATGATAGAAAATAGATTATAAGGTTGTTAAGAATGTTATTCAAATCATCTTTCATCCTTTTCATCCTTCTCTCATCCTGATGATGGATCACAAAGTGTGATCTAAAACATTTATGATAAAAAACATGCGCAATCAAATCTAGAAGTATACTCTCATTAGTAATGGATTGTGCAAATTTGATATTATTAATATTCAAATCATTTTAATTACTTGATCAATATTGATATGCATGGATTCATATTTTAATGTTTCAAATATTCTACGTGAAAATAATTAGAAAAGGGAAAGTTAATTTGAAATGATGAAATATGCAAGCCTAATGTCAAATGGGATGATGATTCATTGACATATTTAATTATTTCTTACATGATTTTCTTAGACCACTGATGCTCAAGTTTAGTGTGCAAGAATTTGACCTTAGGGTTTGATGGGGAATCGAGGCTCAAGCCCATGTAAACATAACATAGCCAAGGTGAATCTTTGGAAGATTCAAAGCATCATTGTGATATATTTGTTGGAATTACAAGTAAGTGCACCAAGTTGTGGTGCCAAAAGCGGGGTATAAGTGGACACCTTTTTCCTAAAATCTGCAAATTTTGAACTTCAACAAGAATTTGAAGATAGTTACGCTCAAAATTTTAAGATATGACAAAAACAAAAGTTGTAGTCCTTTGAATCTAGTTTCTAAACTACTAATTTTTTTTCAAAATGGTTTAGTTTTAGGTCCTCAAAAAAGGGGGCCACAAAAAGTGATACTGTTTATTCCAAAAAATATAATATAGTACAAAGTGTGGCCCCCCTAAAATTTTAACTTTTTTTTTTGAAATTCTTTAATCGCTCTAGTCAAAAGTTACTTAACATTATGTAGTTTATCCCAAATTTTTTGGGTAATTTTATAATTTGTATTTTTTTCAAATGAATTTTTTAACTAGACACATCCCAAAAACATGAAATATCTATGTGCTTCCCCTAGAAGTAATTGAAAACTAATCTAAAATCAAAACTTTTTTTTTAAAAAGTGTGTAGAATGGAGTCTAGTTCTAAAAAACTAAGTTGTTGCAAAATTTGATGAATGAGCTAAATTCTATAGCCCAATTAGTACATGGTGAATTTTGACAAAAAATGAACATACATTCAAAAGAAATTATAGATGAAAAGTTTGAAATAGTTCAAATTAAAAATAAATCATATGGTTAGATAGCTAACATAGAGACCTATAATACTATGTAACCTGATCTTATTGATACCCAACCACAAGGAATCTTGAAAGGGAGCACACAAGGAAAAGCAATCATTTTTGGTATGTTTGCTAGAAAACATATCTCAGACCTATTTATAAACTAAAAACCTATGGGTTGGATCTCCAACAAAAAATCAAGCCTTAGGCTTGGGTTTAATGCAAAGCTTTCAATAGCACATGCACCCTATAGTGTGCACACACTATTTAACTTTGCATTAAGTAGCGCATACACACTATAGGGTGCACAAACTATCAACACCTAAATTACAAAATAGAACTAGGTGGGGGGGCCGGGGAATAACTATGTGTGTGTGAGAGAAAGATAGAGAGAAAGTATGGGATGAGAGAGGGGAGAGAGAAAGTGAGAAAGAGTAAAGGTGGCAAAGAGAGTATAGGATGGGAGAGAGAGGAAGTGTGAGAGAGTAGGGGTCGTAGAGAGAGTAGGGGTGGCAAAGAGAGTATGGGATGCAAGAGAGAGTAAGGATGGTAGAGAGAGTACAGGATGCGAGAGAGAGTAGGGGTGGTAGAGAGAGTATAGGATGCAAGAGAGAGTAGGGGTGGCAAAGAGAGAGTGTAGGATAAGAGAGAGAGAGATTGACAATAGGGGATGGGAGAGAGAGGAAGTGTGAGAGAGTAGGGTTGGTAGAGAGAGTATAAGATGTGAGAGAGTAGGTGTGAGAGAGAGTAGGGGTGGAAAAGAGAGTGTGTAGGATGGGGGAGAGAGATTAAAAGTAGGGGATGGGAGAGAGAGGAAGTGTGAGAGAGAGTACAGGTTGGGAGAGAGAGATTGAGAGTAGGGGATGGGGGAGAGAGAGAGTAGTCAGTGAGAGAGGAAGAGTGAGAGAGAGGAGAATGGGAGTGCATGTGTGTGAAAGAGAGAGAGTATGGAATGGGAGAGGGGGAAGATAGAGTAGCTCAAGAGAGAGTAGGGGATGGAAGAGAGAGTAGGCAATGGGAGAGGGAGTGGGAGAGGGAGAGAGAGGAGGGATAGAAATGTGTGTACGAGAGAAAGAGAGAGAGAGTAGGGGATAGGAGAGAGTGTGAAAATGTAAGAGAGAGTAGGGGGTAGCAGAGAGAGAGTAGAGAGGGGGAGAGAGAGAGAGAGAGAGAGAGTGAAAGTGAGAGTAAGAAGGTGGTGGGAGAGGGAGTGGGAGAGGGAGAGTGAGTGAGAGAAAAAGTAGGGGATGGGAGAGGAGAGAGGGGGGATGGGTGTGTGTGTGTGAAAGAGAGAGAGTAGGGAATGAGAGAGGGGAGAGAGAGATAGAGAGAGTAAGCAATGGCCGAGGGATTTGAGAGAGAGGGAGAGAGTGAAAGAGAAAGAGAGAGAGAGAGAGATAGTAGGCGGTGGGAGAGGGAGTAGGAGGGAGAGAGAGGTGGAATGGAAGTGTGTAAGAGAGATAGAGTAGGGGATGGGAGAGAGTAGGCAGTGGGAGAGGGACTACAAGAGAGATGGGGGAATGGGAATGTGTATTTATTTATAAGAGAGATAGAGTAGGGGATGGGAGAGAGTGTGAGAGTTTGAGAGAGTAGGATTTGGTAGAGAGAGCTCGTACGAGATGGGTGAGAGAGATTAGGGGCTGGGAGAGAGTGTGAGAGTGTGACAGAGAGTAGGTGGTGGCAGAGAGAGCTCGTATGTGATGGGGGAGAGAGAGAGAGAGAGAGAGAGAGAGAGAGAGAGAGATTACAAGATGGAAGAGTGTGAGAGAGAGTAGGGGATGGGAGAGAGAGTGAGAGTAAGGGATGAGAGAGAGAGAGAGAATAGAAAGGAAGAGAGAGAAATTGAGAGAGAGAGTGATAGTAGGTGGTAGGAGAGGGAGTGGGAGAGGGAGAGAGAGAGGGAGAGGGAGAGGGAGAGAGATAAGGGGGATGGGAGTGTGTGTGATAGATGTAGAGAGTAAGGGATGGGAGAGAAGAAGAGTGGAGAGATACCAATGTGTGTTTCTATGAAAGAGAGATAGTGTGAGAGTAGGGGGTGGTAGAGAGAGTACGACGATGGGGGAGAGAAAGTAGGTGGGAGAGGGAAAGAGAGAGGGGGAATGGGAGTGTGTGTGTGTGTGTGTGTAAGAGAGACATAGTAAGGGATGCGAGAGAGTTTGAGAGTGTGAGAGAGTAGGGGATGGGAGAGGAGAGAGAGAGTAGGGGATGGGGGAGAGAAAGTAGGCAGTGGGAGAGGGAGTGGGAGAGGGAGAGAGAGGGCAGGGATGAGAGTCTGTGTGTAAGAGAGATAGAGTAAGGGATGGGAGAGAGTGTGAGAGAGTAGGGGATGGGAGAGGAGAGAGAGAGTAGGGGATGGTGGAGAGAAAGTAAGCAGTGGGAGAGGGAGTGGGAGAGGGAGAGAGAGGGGGGATGGGAGTGTGTATGTAAGAGAGATAGAGTAGGGGATGGGAGAGAGTGTGAGAGTGAGTAGGTGGTGGTAGAGAGAGATCGTACAAGATGGGAGAGAGAGAGAGAGTAGAGAGGGAGAGAGAGAACTTGAGAGAGAGAGAGAGAGATAGTAGGTAGTAGGAGAGGGAGTGGGAGAGGGAGAGGGAGAGAGTGTGAGATTGAATAGGTGGTGGCAGAGAGAGCTCGTACGGGGATGGGAGAGAGAGAGTGAGATTAGGGGATGGGAGAGTGTGAGAGAGAGTAGGGGATGGGAGAGAGAGTGAGAGTAAGGGATGTGAGGGAGAGAGGGAGGGGGAGAGAGAGAGAGAGAGAGAGAGAGAGAGAGAGAGAGAGAGAGAGTAGAGAGGGAGAGAGAGAGATAGTAGGCGGTAGGAGAGAATGTGAGAGTGTGAGAGTAGGGGTGATAGAGAGAGTATGAAAATGGGAGAGAGAAAGTAGATGGTGGGAGAGGGAAAGAGAGAGGGGGGATGGGAGAGAGTGTGAGAGAGTAGGGGATGGAAGAGAGTGTGAGAGAGTAGGGGATGGGGGAGAGAAAGTAGGCAGTGGTAGAGGGAGAGAAAGAGGGGGGATGGGAGTGTGTGTGTGTAAGAGAGATAGAGTAGGGGATGGGAGAGAGTGTGAGAGTGTGAGAGAGTCAGGGATGGGAGAGGAGAGAGAGAGTAGGGGATGGGGAGAGAAAGTATGTAGTGGGAGAGGGAGTGGAAGAGGGAGAGAGAAGGCAGGGATGGGAGTGTGTGTAAGAGAGATAGAGTAGGGAATGGGAGAGAGTGTGAGAGAGTAGAGGATGGGAGAGGAGAGAGAGAGTAGGGGATGGGGGAGAAAAAGTAGGTGGTGGGAGAGGGAGAGAGAGTAGGGGATGGGAGAGAGTGTGAGAGTGAGTAGGTGGTGGTAGAGAGAGCTCATATGGGATGAGATAGAGAGAGAGAGAATAGAGAGGGAGAGAGAGAAATTGAGAGAGAGATAGTAGGCAATAGGAGAGAGAGTGGGAGAGGGAGAGGGATAGAGATAGGGGGATGGGAGAGAGTGTGAGAGTGAGTAGGTGATGGCAGAGAGAGCCCATATGGGGATGGGAGAGAGAGACTGAGATTAGAGGATGGGAGAGAAAGAGTATGATGATGGGGGAGAGAAATTAGGTGGTGGGAGAGGGAAAGAGAGAGGGGGGGGATGGGAGAGAGTATGAGAGATTAGGGGATGGGGGAAAAGAAAGTATACAGTGGGAGAGGGAGAGAGAGAGGGGGGATGGGAGTGTGTGTGTAAGAGAGACAAAGTAGGTGATGGGAGAGAGTGTTAGAGTGAGTAGGTGGTGGCAGAGAGAGCTCATATAGGATGGGAGAGAGAGAGAGTAGAGAGGGAGAGAGAGAACTCAAGAGAGAGATAGTAGGTAGTAGGAGAGGGAGTGGGGGAGGGAGAGGGAGAGAGAGAGTAGGAAGAGAGAGAGGGTAGGGGATGGGAGATAGTAGGGAGGATGGGGAGTGATGTGTTTTCACATTGTGCTATAGTGCGTATGCACTATGTCAAATCACCTAAAAATGATCAAAAAAAAACTTTGGGGCCCATTACATCTATTTTCTTCTTTTGATTTGTTATGCACTCTATTATTTTGACAAAAATCATGGGTTTCAACATAGCAAACACCAAATTCAATAATTGGATACATGATTTGAAAACTTTTTGAATAGTCCTTGTATGGAAAAGGTTAGTGTAATCTATTTTAAATATTTTTTGTTGATATATAGATACAAATTTGATTATAATTTGACATGTTGTTTAATATATAGTGAATTCATTGAAATTTGTATGTTTGAATGAAATGTTATTTCGAAATGGTTAGAAATTTGACAAGTCGTTTGATATATGTTGTGTATTCATTCAAATAATTATAATTTTTATATGTATTTGAATAATTTTTAATTTACACATTTTAAGTAATTCATATGTTTGAATAATTTGACATGTAGAAATCATCATCATGCCAAGGAAGAAACCAAAAACTCAAACAAATGAAGAGAGAGAGAGAGAGAGAGAGAGAGAGAGAGTTGGCAATTAAAAGAGATAAAATGAAATTACTATGTGAGCAAAGAAAATTGCAAAGCAATAATAAAGAATTGACTTTCAAAGAGAATCAAGAACCACCAGTACAAAGAAACAAAGAGGAAGAATTGGAAATACAAAGAGAATGAATGAGACAGTTACACTCAAGAAGACAATTGAATTGTGAAGCTACACCATCTTCCAATGTTGAGTCATATCATCCATTACACCATCTTCCAATGTTGAAGTCATATCGTCCTCAGAGACACCAATTTGTAGATCCAATGATGTATACACTCCATCATGTCATGTTGAAGGCACAACATAGACACATCAAGTAGGTGATATTCCATCTTTTGCATCTTATTGTCAAGGAACATCATCTTTGGTTCAAGGTACACAATACACTCAACCTTATGTTGATGTTCAAAATATTGAGGGAATGGAAAATATTATAACACCTTCTAGAATTCATTTTAGAAGACCAAAATATTTGATTGATATTGATACTAACATTTTTTAATCAATGCTTGACAAGATTAGCAAGCGTACTTGTCAACAAAAATTTAATCGTATGTGGAGATTATTTTTTGAAGAATTAAATATTATAGGTATGCCAATTATTTGTTGAAATGATGAGGAATTTGAAATTTAGGCCTATCATGAAGACTCTTGGGCAATGATTCAAATGAAAAAAATATTGTAAAGTATCTAATGTGTGCTTATGACAAAGTGGGTTCTAAATCATGCACCAAAGATAGTAATATCACAAGATGAGTACTTACATCGACAATAGTAAGTAGCCAAATGAAGAAAGCTTGACTCATGAGAAAGACAAGTAAAACATTAAAAATTGGTAGAGGTACTCTAAGGATAGCCATGCTACAGTGTGAGAGATTAGAAGATCCAACAAAAAATGAGTTACTAACATTTAGCAATAGACTACCATGAAAGGATAAAAAAATTAGTGAAGCCTTGAAATCATTGATCGAAGATTTTTAGAAAAATAACACATGTGTTTCCCCTAATCAAAGAGATGATGTAAGAAGGAGGATTAGTAGCCAAAATTGCGAGCCACATGTGAAACATTTTTTGGACTCAACTCACACACAATTTTTTGCAAAATTTATTGCTATGTATCCTCAAATTCGAATAAGTCAAATTTTTTGAGATGGGTAAACCTTTTTATGTGAAGATAAATCACACACACATACAACTTGTTGTTGTAGGATACATATTAAATTTTCTAACAATTTTGATGTTTATAGGCATATATGTGTAGTTTTGTATTCTCAGTTTGTTTTGCAGGATTGTGACATAAATGAGCCACCAAAATCTTCAAGGGAATTCATATCCAAAATTTTATGTGAAATAGAGGATGGCCAACAATTTTATAAGACATCATGCTTGGATGGTACGTGCTTATTTTTTGGTTCTTTGCAACTTTTATCAACTTGTCAACATATAGATAGTACACATGCAATTGGAAATGAAATAGTAGATTATGGAAAATTTAAGATAGTGACATATGCTCTAAAAGATGGGAAACAAGGTAAAAGATGTGATTTAGTCATTGAAAAGATTCCAATGTATGAGTTCATGAATATTTTTCGTGAAAAGATTATTTACGAGTATGCAAGGCATACCCATAGAGCTCGATGGCTAAATTTGCAATTCAAGTTGTGCAAGGATACATTTCCATTAGATACCATTGTTTTGATTGTAGATTTTGTAGAGAACTACACACTACAACCAAAAAATGAGGTTCAAGCAAAGTATTATATTTCTCAATAGGTTTCCATATTTGTTCACATAACATTCATGCATTCACCTACAAGTATAGAGGATGATAGGAAAATTTTGAGGGAGTACCATTTTTACATCAACGATGATTGATCACATTCAACAGAGTTTGTACATGGTTGTTTTCAACTATTTTATGGAGATTTGGCTAATAGGGGCATAACATATCATTAGCACATTATTTGGTTAGACAATTGTGCATCTCAGTTCAAGAATGCACATATGTTCTATTGGTTGAGAAGGATGCACGGATTGTGTAGAATTCAATATATGTGGAATTTCATAGAGGCTGGTCATGGTAAGGAAGAGCATGATGGTGTAGGTACATGCATTAAAAGAGCATTGGCTTTGAAGAACTAAAGTACAAATATGGAGCAATATTGATAGATGCAAAATCCATCGTCCAATGGTGTAATGCTACAATGGGTCCAGGTAAGGAAGGTGAGTCTACGGTTCTTAGATTTTTTGGTTGATAGATAATACTAACATTGCACCATATTAGGATTGTTGCACACTAACAGGATCTAGTGAGTTACACTCTTTTAGAAGCTCTAATGTAGGTTCATGGGGTATCCACATACGAAAAATGGCATGCTATTGTCCATCATGTGCAGAAGAAAATTGGGATGATTGTGAGTCGACTGAATGGGTGGACAAATGGGATATATACATTTTGGACCCAATTGACACCTATCGTCCCCCACAACCACTAGAAATGGTAGAGATGGATTCATTTATTGACTTTGACCACTTGTTAGACCTAGTGCAACTTGGTAATATATATATTTATATATCTTTGTAATTTCAATATGTAACTTTATAACTTTTACCCAAGTATTTTTTGAATTAATGACAATATTTTGTACATTTGTCACTGTAGGCCATGTTTTTTCTATTATTGCACCTAAAGACAATGAATAAGGCATAGATTATTATTTGTGTCATTATGTTGAAGCCAAAAAAAAATTGGATCACTCAGTTATAGATGGTGAAGGTTTAGAGTACCATGTCGATGTGATGGTTGTAATAGGCACATGGCTTAGACAATATTCTATGAAGAACCCTAACTTGTGGTTATTCAAGGATTGGCAAAAAAAGAGGAAGATTCTTCATTATTCAAAACTTTTTATTGTATCAAATGTCCACTTGATGAAATATGGTGGAAAACCACATAATAAGATTCTTTGGAAAGTTCGCGAGTCAGACCATGAGGCAATACTTGAGACATTAAAATGTTGAGTAGATCCAATTGGCTCATTAGATTGAATAGGGAGAGAGAGAGAGAGAGAGAGAGAGAGAGAGAGGGCTAATTATTATCTTAGATTTTTTACTATGCTAATTCTTCATTTGCAGGTCACCAAAGAAGAGGGCTAATAAAGTTGATGCACAAGTGATAAAGGGTGAGATCCCAAAATCATCTGCAAAATGGTATTATCAATTCACATCCTCAATATTTATTAGTGTTCCTTATTCAAGTACCATTTTATGTTAATCATATTATGCCTGGAATTGTAGAGGATCACAATAATCAAAAAGTAAGAAGGAAAATAGGTCTCGATCTGATGATAATGGGGTAGTGACAGATATAGTTCTCTCTAAGGATAATGTAGCTATTTAATGTAGCTATTTAAATCATGCATATTTGATGGCCATTTCCCTATATTTTTTAGTCCTTTTTCACAATACTATTTCTAACATGGTGTTGTTCAATTTCATGAATGATCACAATATCCGTGACTATACAACAAGTGTGTGTGTTTGATGCAAAGCCATCTTATATTCCCCTAGGAATCACAACTCAACTCTGGGATTCTCTTGTATTCTTGGAATCTACCCAAGGAATTAGAATTTAGTAGGGTTCAATAGGAGTTCTATGACTTGGTAACATCTTCCTACAACCATGTCTAAGAGGTTATAACCCAAATCTTCAGTTTGTCTTCTAAACACTCACATTGTTCACCATGCACCTAGTATACCCTAGTGCCCCCAACATACCAAAAATAATCCTTGGCTTCATAACATGACCCCAAAACCTTCAATAATCTCAAAAAATCTCATCTAAAATGTTCCAACTCCTTGCACAATCTCAGCAACTCATCTCTTACACTTTCTCAATTTTGCCTCTTCTAGGCTTGTTCCAACTAGCCCTTACCAGGCACTAATTTGTTCTTTTCTCCAAACTTTCCCATAGAACTTCCTAAATTATTGGGTGATTAAAATACCCTTTTCCTCACTCTAAAATATACTCCAAAACCAACTACACTTGTTTTGTAAAATATTACTCAAAATTGGCTATTTCAGTCTACCAACTAGCCTAGTTTAAGGCCATTTACAAAGCAACTCACAATCACTTGACTTTTGGAACTCCCATGACCCAAAATAGTCTTAAGAGATGACTCAAATGCAAGGATTCTTCTATTTTTTTGGTCTCATGATCAACTTACAAACCAGTAATAGATTTTTGAACTACCCATAGCTAGGAATCCCTCCTAGAATTTGTGACAAAATTGAAGAGTAGTGAAGTTCTCAAGGAAAAACCCTAAAAGTAGTTCCAAAGAGAAAAAAGAAGCTAAGACCTATGTCTCATATTCTAAAGATAAAATCTCACCTCTTGTTTCCCTTGAATAATTTTCTCTTGATAAAAAAATGTGAAAAGAAAAGCTTTGACTACTTAAAGTAACCTTGACAAAACTAGAAAATTGAAACCCCAAAAGAAGAAAATATATTGGCATTGACTAGGGAGATTTTGACAAGGAAACCCAATAAGAGGAGGATATAAAAATGATACATGGAAAAAAATAAGAAAAATTAGTCTATCTTAGGAGAAAGGAGGTGTTGAGTTTTAGAAGTAAGAAAGACACTATGAAGAAAGTTAAAGAAAAGGAAGCGGCTTGTAAAGTAAAGAAAGAGTATACCTTTGTGGATCCTAAAGAAACCATTAGTTCTAAGGAAAATGATTATGAGAAAGAGGAATAAATTGAGGATTCAAAGGATGAAAATTCTACTCATACTTTAGTAAATCAAAGGAATGTGCAAGAAATGAGGAATTTAGAGTGTAATTTCCTACCCATGTAGGAACTAGGAAGGAAAACCCTATTCAAGAAAGCCAAATGCAGAGTGCTACTATTGAAGGAAATGTCATTGGTTATATTGAGACCCTACAATAGAACTCTTGCATCAAAATAGGTCATTCCTAATACTATCTCAATGGAATAATTTTATTCTTTTGTCACTTCTATATGTATGGTACAAGATGGTCTAATAATCTGAGAAAACTAAATAAGTACTTGAAAATAAGTAGGAAGGAAGAAGAGAACAAGGATATTTAGGAAGAAGAGGATGAAGAAAGATAGAAAATATAGCTTAAAGGCATCACCAAACACTGGGAGGATATCAATAGTTCTAAATGATTTTATGCTTTGTTAGTGTCAACAACACTACTATGGTTTTCTAGACTTGGTTGTTATCTTTCTATTTGTATAACATGCTTAAGAATTCAAACGACTTCATTCCTACTATTAGGTAGATAGGGTCATGTTTTGGATAGTATGTTGAACCTTTCAATAGCTTTGTACCTTTCTCTACTCTTTGTACTCAAGTTATTGGTAATTCTTATCATATCACAACTATTCTTCATGGTTCATGCCCATTATGTGTTTCCCAATCTCATGAAGGAAGTTTTTTATCAATGAAGCATATATAATGGAACATATCTTGATGTTCTTGACCTTATGTGGACTTGAATCTTGGCTTTCCAATAATTTCACATCTCATGGAAATAGATCCATATTATTTGGTTCCTGGCCTATATTTTTTATACATTTTCTTAGCATTTGGAAATTTAATATTTATTATGTTGATGTGTTGGTCACTAAATGCCATAGGGCTGCAATCTTTGGCGGGGCATATATTGAATTTCATGTGAGGTATAGATGCAATTATAGTTCATATAGGATGGCATTGTAGAGACCTACAATAACCTCTCTCACTTTTTGGAGATCACACTCTATTTTCGTTTTACGACACCATCTCGGGTGATGCTAAAACTTGCAGTATTGGCTAGTACAAAGTTGCCAAATGCAAAATATCTCTCACCTTTCATCGTGCGATCAAATTATCTACTTTGTTAGCTTTGGATGGCTGTGTAAACCCTATCCCTAACCTCATCCTATCTCCTTCAGCCCTCGAATTTTCTCGAGCACACCGAACCAGAATGTCCCTAAGGGTCACTAAATGCCATAGAGCTGCGATCTTTGATGGGGCATATCTCAAAGCTCGTGTGAGGTATGAATGTAATTCTAGTTCCTACAAGACAATGTTGTGGAGACCTAAAATAACCTCTCTCACTTTTTGGAGATCACACTCTATTTTCATTTTATGATGCCATCTCGGGTGATGCTGAAACTTGTAGTATTGGCTAGTACAAAGTTGCCAACTACCAAATCTATCTCACCTTTCATCATGGGATCAAACTATATGATCTATTAGCTCTAGGTGGCTAGCTAAACCCTATCCCTAACCTCATCCTATCCCCTTAAACACTCGAATGTTCTTAGGCACGTCGAACCGAAATGTCCCTAAGGGTCACTAAATGCCATAGGGCTGCGATCTTTGACAAGGCATATCTCAGTGCTTGTGTGAGCTATGGATGTGATTCTAGTTCCTATAGGACCATGTTGTGGAGACCTACAATAAAATATCTCACTTTTTGGAGATCACACTCTATTTTCATTTTACAATGCCATCTCAGGTGATGCTAAAACTTGCAGTATTGGCCAGTACAAAGTTTCCAACTGCCAAATCTCTCTCACCTTTCATCATGGGATCAAAATATCTACTTTGTTAGCTCTAGGTGGCCAGGTGAACCCTATCCCTAACCTTATCCTATCCCCTTTAGTCCTCAAACATTCTCAAGAATGCTAAATCAGAATGTCCTTAAGGGTCACTAAATGCCATAGGGCTATGATCTTTGATGGGGCATATCTCAGAGCTCGTGTGAGGTATCGATGCAATTTTAGTTCCTACAGGATGGTGTTTTGGAGACCTACGATAATCTCTCTCACTTTTTGGAGATCACACTCTTTTTTCATTTTACGATGCCATTTTGGGTGATGTTGAAACTTTCAATATTGGTCAGTACAAAGTTGTCAACTATCAAATCTCTCTCACCTATCATCATGGTATCAAACTGTCTATTCCATTAGCTCCATTTGGCTGAGTAAACCCTATCCCCAACCTGGTACTATCCCCTTCAATGCTTGAACATTCTCAAGCATGCCAAACTGGAATGTCCCTAAAGGTCACTAAATGCCATAGGGCTGCAATCTTTGATAGGGCATATCTCAGAGCTCGTGTGAGATATGGATTTGATTCTAGGTTCTACAGGACTATGCTGTAGAGACCTACAATAACCTTTCTCACTTTTTGGAGATCACACTTTTTTTAATTTTACGATGCCATCTCGGGTGATGTTGAAACTTGTAGTATTGGCCAATACAAAGTTGCCAACTACCAAATCTCTCTCACCTTTCATCGTGGGATCAAACTATCTACTATGTTAGCTCCAGGTGGCTAGGTAAACCCTATCCCCTTCAGTGCTTGAACATTCTCAGGCATGCCAAACTAGAATGTCCCTAAGGGTCACTAAATGCCATAAGGCTGTGATCTTTGACGAGGCATATCTCAGAGCTTGTGTGAGGTATGGATGCAATTCTAGTTCCTACAGGATGGTGTTGTGAAGACCTACAATAACCTCTCTCACTTTTTGGAGATCACACTATTTTCATTTTACGATGCCATCTCGAGTGATGCTGAAACTTGCAATATTGGCTAGTACAAAGTTGCCAACTACCAAATCTCTCTAACCTTTCATCATGGGATCGAACTATTTGCTCCATTAGCTCCAATGGTTGGGTAAACCCTATCCCCTTCAACACTTAAACATTCTTAGGCATGTTGAATTAGAAAGTCCCTAAGGGTCACTAAATGCCATAGGGCTACAATCTTTGACAGGGCATATCTTGAAACTCGTGTGAGGTATGGATATGATTCTAGTTCCTATAGGACCATGTTGTGGAAATCTACAATAACCTCTCTCACTTTTTGGAGATCACACTCTGCTTTCATTTTACGATGCCATCTCGAGTGATGCTGAAACTTGCAGTATTGGCTAGTACAAAGCTGCCAACTTCCAAATCTCTCTCACATTTTTTCATGGGATTGAACTATCTACTCCACTAGCTTTGGGTGGCCGAGTAAACCCTATCCCCTTCAACGCTTGAACGTTCTCGGGCATGCCAAACCAGAATGTCCCTAAGGGTCACTAAATGCCATAGGGCTGCGATCTTTGACAGGGCATATCTCAGAGCTCGTGCAAGGTATGGATGCAATTCTAGTTCCTATAGGACTATGTTGCAGAGATCTACAATAACCTCTCTCACTTTTTGGAGATCACACTCTATTTTTTATTTTACAATTCCATCTCAGGTGATGCTAAAACTTGTAGTATTGGCCAGTACAAAGTTGCCAACAGCCAAATCTCTCTCACCTTTTTTCGTGGGATCAAACTATCTTCTTTGTTAGCTCTAGCTGGCTGGATAAATCCTATCCCTAACATTGTCATGTCCCCTTCAACGCTTCTTAGGCATTCTCAAACATTCTCCACTACACTAATTACAAACACTTTCGAGTTGTTTAGGAGTCTTTAAGACCTTCAAAATTGACTTGTAACTTTTTATGCCAACTTCAAAAACAAGAAATTTTATTACGTTAAATCTAGGCATTATCTTTCAAAAAAAAGTTATTAGCATTCTTATTTAGCCCCATCAAAAGTTTCGAGAAAGGTCTAGGAATAATTTGTGCTAAAATGTAAACTTAATTTAAATAGTAACCTTATGAAAATTCAAGATTGACATTGTCCATGAAAAAATTATTGCTCAATCAACCTTGTCCTCTCCAATTTGGAGTTCTCTCTTGTCTACCAAATTATTCTACAAAAAAACTAAAAAATGCCTAATCATTCTCAAATTGATTATGTTTGAGAAGGGTACATTGCACTCACCTTCAAGGTGTAATCTCTTTGTAATGATAACACTGCTCTCACAAAACACATAATATTGAAACCCAATGAATGCATCAAAATACCACATTGTAGGTCATGTGTCTAATGGCTTCTTATTTACTCATTTTTTTGATATTCATTACATGTACAAATTGTGACCAACTCTATAACTCTCTATCCTCCTCTAGAAATAGAAAATTGCTAGAGGCAACTGATTGTTCTGTGTTGTTTATCATGACTAGGGATGATAAGATTATGAGTAGATATAAAATATTTTCTACAAAATATAAATATATTCCTATGTGACAATGGATAATCAATATTGACTAACTTTAAAGATGTTAAGAAAAAGGGGAAATTTAGTTAAAAACATTGATAAATTGTTAATGAAGATAAAATATTGAATGGAATTATATCAAAGGTAGTGATGTAAAAATAGAAGATATGAGTCAAAGGGGGAGAAATGAACTATTGGGGAATGCTACTCAGGGAGAGAAGTGTTGCAAGGAGATGAAGGGTTTGTTAGTTCTATGAGTATTTTCATAAGGGGGAGTATATAATAGAAAAAAGTGGAAACATTATTGTGTTTCATCATAATTTGAAGATGATAAATATTGGTGAGTAGAGGAGGTTTGAGGCCATGCACCAATTATCTAGTAATTAATTTGAAAACCAAACCTAGTGTGACCTTATTAGGTCTATGTACTTTACATGGGTTAGGTGCTACATGAATGAAATTGAGAATCTAGGCTTTGGAGTCTTAAATAAATTTTAAAAGGGTGTCTAAATCTACCCATAGAATAGTTAGATTTCAAATTAAGAGGAATTTAAGTCTAGAAAATCAGAGTAGGAGACCTACAAGGAATTCTATGATAGTCAACATTTTGTAATGTATGACAATTGGAGGGTTAAACCAAGAGTTGATTCTCAATCAGTTCAACATAAGGAAGGTGTCCCAATAGAAACTTGGGGTTGGTGAAGCCATTGGTGAAGAGTTACAATTATTGGCTTGGAATAGGGCTAGTATCCCTAAAACAAAAAGGTGCAAGATCTTGATTAGAGAAGTACTCACCTTGGAGGAGTTCACAAATGACCCTATCACTTTGGATAGGCCACAAAAATGATATCCTAAAGGAGTAAGATATTAGGAAGGCCACAAGTTTAGTTTGGTAGATTAGGAAGAAGAAAGTTCTTAAACCTTGCTTCTTGCTCAGAATCTCTGCATTAGTGAGGGGGAAATGAAGAGGATAGATGGCTACATAGATATGGAAAAAATAGAAATATAAAGAGGGGAGGGAATAAGAGAGAGTGAGATACAAGGATAACATGAGCCAAAACTACCAAATTGCTGTGCTTGAATCCTTCATTAGAAAATCAACACCCAAGTTTGAATACGAGTCTACAAAACAACATGTTCCTTCCACTTGTCATACTCCTTTATTTCCTTTTAAAGATGCTCTATGATTTTCCATAACATGCATTGTAAATTCATTAACAAGTATAGCTCCCTCTTACAGGTATGTTATGTGTCATCTTAGATTCGTCCCCCTCTCATGTGAGATATCTCTCTTTCTTATCCATCACAACTATTTAGTAAACTTTTATTTTTACCTTAATCTAGTTACTATAGAATAATAACAACACATTCCAATCAACTTGTGATTCTGTTAGAATAATAATGTATGAAAACACATAAAACTATCAGTGATTATGTTATATTTATGATTTTTAAAATGACCTTTTTTTGCAAATAATCCATCTTTTCTCTACTATCTCTGACATTTTTAAATTGATGATAAAGAATGGTGGTTATGTATTGAAGCTCAACAACCTAATTGTATTTTTTTTTCTTATCTATATTCTTTTTGTAACAATGATTTTTTCTTCGATACAAATTTTGTGACCACTTGTGATCAAATTTTTATCTTATTTTTGACATAAATGTTTAGAGAACTTTTGATCTAATTTTGTTGCATAGAGTAATTTCAAACTACTGATTTCTTTCATGGAGTTCCTAATAAATCTCAAGGTTCTCATTTAGGTGACCAATTTCCAGGAGGTACACAAATATTGCCTAATAAAATTTATTGCTAGGAGATCCTAATCGATCTTGATTGATAAAGTTTATTGCCAATCAATATTGTATCAAAAATTCAAACTAGTTAGGTATTGAATTAAACTTGATAAACAAATGATAGAGAAGGAAAACCTTAAACATGAACAAGATCATAAATCATATGATGATGACATATTGCAAATGATTAACTTATGCTTAAATAGTGATAAAGTTTATTGTTAATCAATATATTCTATCAAATTTTTGAATAGATTAGGTATTGAATTTAATGTCATACATAAACATATCTAATTTAATGTCATACATGCACATATCTAATTTAATCTCATACACGAACATATCTAATTTAATGTCATACATGGACAAACATATAATATAAAATGATAACCAATAATGTCATATATGAACAAACATATCATATATTAACCAACAATGTCATAAGCTAAATAATGTCATACATCAAATATAGAATGTCATATACATCAAATATGTATCGAATATGTCCACTGATGCCTATATATATACATGTCTAGATCAACTATATCTTTTCCTTCACACAAGGGGAAGGAAACAAGTCTCTCGACGTCCTTTTCCATCGTGTGGAGGGAGATGGTGGAGATGACGAGGTCCTCCTAACACACCACTTGACCTCTTGTTGAGGCTCTTCTCCAACTCGAACTAATACAAAGAAAGTAGATATGAATCAATATTTATTATACATTGAAATCAAATATATGTACACACAAAATCAATTATTTTCTTATTGCCATCAAATAATCACTCTGTAATTCCACCTCGAATGCTTATGGATGATCAGGCGTTACAAGACCCTACAAAAATTCAATAAATATAATCACTTATAAATAAAATTATAAATTTTGAGACTAACTATTATAAATAGCAACTAAAACAAAGAAAATTCTTTCATACCTTCGTCAATGGCTATGAGCTTGCCACAATTGTGGCCACTCCACTATTAACAGACTATCAAAGATGAGGAGGTGTGTCAGACATCATGAGCTGCATGTCATACAATACACATTACATCTAACATGAAACATGAACTAAATATAATCAAATGAATTAAATTAACATGAAACAACTGTACTTGTGTGAAGCCTGTAGATGTCTATGCTTCAAGTCTGTAGTAAAGGTTGAGGGTCCTGTGGAGAACTGATGCACATGCATAATTTTTTTTGTCAATCGTTAATATTATTACGTAATAAATATATGTATTAATTAAAATGATTAAATCAATACATACCTCTAGAATCATGGAAGGGAAAAAAAATGGGCCTGGAGGATCGCTACTAGGCCCAACAACACTCTGACCTTGAATTTTGAACAATGTCAATAGATGCTAATTAATTAGTCATTCACTATACATATGAAATGTGATCAAATTAGTAAATTATAATTGTAATTTACCTATGTATCAATGCCAAATGTTTTTTTTAGGAACTGATCGCTAACAAGCCCATCATCTGCACCATCTCTAGCATGAGTGCCAAATGTGCATAGGGATCCGCATGAAGTGCACATGTGACCATGATGCACAGAAGGTTCCCCCTCAACTAATGGGCTCATGGGATGGATTAGGGTCTGCCTCAAAGCATTAATGGTCCCTAGAGCGTTGGCCTCTACATGTTCCTTCACAACAGAAGGAATAGTCACATGCTCATGTTGTGGCTTGACCACAGGTGCCCTAACTACATTAGGGTCATGACGTGCTCCCGACCTCTCAAATGATGACCCCCCACCTCTACCCTAGGAGTCTAATATATCAAAATAATTAGGGATCTCCCCAAGGACAAACTCATAATATAATTTCTTCAAAAAGTATATGGGGACCTCATGATTGTTACAAGGAGGGGCATCAAAAACCATCCACCATCTATCCCAAAAATTATTTCTAATAGCATCGTGTATGCACCAATGGATGGGGAATCATTTAGTACCCTCTCTAACAATATTTTTCTCATCGGGTTTTCTAAATAATGCACATATACTACCTTTTGGTATTTTTATTTTTTTTAACATCTTCATATGACAATTTATTTGCATAAAATATTTTTTTTTCATCCCTCTTAACCTGCCAAATATCTAATTGACCACTAACTGAGGCATTTTGGAAAAGGATGTGAAAATGTTGGATTTTTAACTCGCGTACACACTACTCTCTATAGGAATAGAAAAAAATGTTGATGAAAATGATGGGCTGTAGCTGTGCAACCCATCATATATACTTTTTTGGTTTTGCTAATAGCACGCACATGTTATAGTGCATATGAACTATAGTGCATGTGTGCTATAGCATGTGCACGCTATTGAAAATAAGAAAATAAAAATAAAAAAAACTTGTCACCTTTTTGGCACCACAACTCGATGCATATGCCCTTACAAGTAGGAAGAGAGTAAAATTCTAAGAGGGGGCTGAATCAGGAGTTTAAACTTGTCCCTATAAAACTTTCACCATTCATATATCATATGCACTATTATAATGAAAAACATGTAAAGCATATGCATCAATAATGTAAACATGTAATCAAACACACATAATGTACTACATATGATTACCTAGAAACCCTCCAAGTGAGAAGGTAAAAATGAGGTGGGGATGACATTCACAAATCTTCTCGACTATAGCAATAAAGTGTATCAAATGATGGTTACAATGGTTTGACCATGAATCATTTTATACCCTATGAAAGACCTACCTTGTTATAGGCTTATGAAGACTATTAAGTCCCACCTTGTTAGAGAATTTCAACACCCTATTAGAAGTGTGCCTAGTTAGAGGACTTCAACTTACAATTAAGTAAGCAACCTATTAAAGGATTTCATACAACCTGTTAGGACTACTTTGTTAAGAGATTTAACTGAAATCACCTATGGAAATGTCTCAACATAAATCCTACAATTAGAACTTGCCTTCCTAATAATATATCACCTCTACACAATCTTTGATTGATAATTCATGATCTGATGTATTAATGTTGTATCCTTCTCTATCCTCTATTCTTCATTTAACTAATTCTACAATTCACTCTTACATCTAGGTCACCTTGAATTCTCTATAAACTATCATGTTCACTCTTCCAATTCAATCATTCACCCCTTGTACACTCATTCAATCATTGTAAAGAGTTTAGGTCTTCATCCTCCTTAAGAAGACTTTGGTGGCTTAGGGTTAGGTATGAATCTAACGCTAAGATTCATCCATTTTTTCACTTAAACCTTTCCATTTTCTAATTGGTTGCATGTAATTGCATAGGGAATCTACATATAGATTCCTCCTTGTCTCCAAAATATCATAATCTATCCTTAACTTAGCTCAAAAATGGTTTACATATTTTTTGATGCCATTACAAAAAAATATGTCCAACCTCTAGCACTTGACATATGAAATCATTGATGCTTGGCATATATTGTATTTCTGCCTCTAACTTGGCACTTACACTACTCAACATCCACTATTTACTTGACACTTGAATTCACTTGGCATGGTCTATCTCCTTGACACTAGAGTAACTCAGCACTCATTGCAACTCAACATGATTTAACATTTACATGTTGTGCTTGACATGTATTACTAGTTCATCATGAACTAAGTAAATGTATTAAGTGCGTTGACACTCACTTGACAAAACCAATCTGAGATCAAAAATCCCCCCCTTTGACATGAGGGTAAAAAACACTTAAATATACAATATTCTACTTAACTTCTTGAGCATAACATATCCATGGCTTGACTTATATACAAAACTTCAAAATTTTAAAATTTTGCAATAATCTATATACCTCAAAATTGATAACTCCCCTTGATTTAATGTGTCTATTTGTATCCAAAATCAATGCTCCTCTCTGACTTCAATGTGCTATATCTGATACTCTTTTCATATGATATGCTCTGTCATAGCTGATATCTATATCAATTTACTACTTTCTTCAAAAATGAATGTCAAAAATATAAAAATGTATATTACTAGGCTCCACCTTTGTTATTCTGTCCTTTCTTTTATTCTCAGCACCCCCTTTGTTCATACTCCATGATCCTTTTCTTTATCTTTCTTTCTATATTTCTCTCCCTTTCCTTATCTCTTGGACCCCAATGTCCAATGCTATTTATTCTCCCCCTTTTTGACACTTATGTTAAATGGTCTATACATGTATAGTAAGTTTGTCCAAAAATGGTTTATGGACTTCCATTCTGATTTTAAAAGTTACATCCTAGTTTTCACATTCAACATCTAATGACTTAATCTAGATAGAAAGCTTAGCATCAAGGTGTACTAGACCATCTAGAGTAGAAAGATTGAGGTCTTTCTATAGTAGAGTTTCTATGTAACCTAGTTCCTTATGTAGTAATTTCATGTGTGGGGTGAGGGATGTTTGTATACATGTCAATTTGGCTCTTATGATAGCCCCTTATACTATTAACACAACTAATTAAATTTTTGTCTAAAGAAATATATGAAAATTCTTCTCACTCTAAGCAAGGTTTTGAGGTAACCTTGTACTTGATATGTTGATATTTCTCTTCAAGATCATAATATGATGTCTGGTCTCTTGGGTGAAGAGTGTAGGGTCACACAATTTGGTGTACAATGAGAATATATCTTTTCATTTACCTTGTTCTGGAATTTCTTTTCAGACCATTCTAAAAGTTTAGCATTAGTATCAATGTCTTTATTATTGACCTTTTCCAACATATCTAATAGTTGTTCTAGTAGTGGCTTGGTCTCTTCAATAGTTGGTAGACTAAATGAATCCATAAATATGTTCCAATTTCTTGAAGTGCTTGCCTCTACTTGTGTTCTCTCCTAAGCATTTCTTGATGCTTTTTCTTCTCTAAAGCTTGTTGTAAAATGCTTATTTGGTGTAGTATCATTGTATCATAATCAAACTTAGGAATAACTATCTCTTCATCAAGAGTGATATCTCCATAGTGAATTACCTTTTCAAATTTTGAAGAGCTAGAGCTTGGCACTGAGGTTTGCAATGGTATAGCTTGTGTGCTTGGCTTCTAAAGAGTCTGTGTGGGTGGAGGGCCAAATGTTTGTAGAGTCACCAATGCTTGGATGGCTTCCTACTCCTTTACCTTAGGTATTTTCTCTCTCTTTAGATTTGTTCTTGTCTATCATAATGGCATGACTATAACATTGTCCTTGTGCATTAGGTATAGATGAATCTATCTATTATGCTTCCTATTGTCTAGTAGTAGTGTCTTTTTCTTCTGTAGTCTGCTTCTGCTCAACTATGTCAATTTTAACAAATGTATTAACCTTAGTAGATGTATCTACTATTGTCTAGGTGAAAGTTTTTACTTGAGTAACTGAAGTGATGATAGAAGGTGATTCTTGTGGATTCACCTTGTCCCTTGTGACATCAGTTACTACCTTTTGGAGCTCATCTACACTAACCAAAATTGAATTATCACATAACTTGCCTTGTAGTATAGATTGGTCCAATGTCTTCTTCAAGTCATCTACAGTCAAGGGATTGACATTTTAAGCTAAAAGATTAGAGACATTCTTGACAATAATAGTTTTAGTAGACTTGACTATGTCATGTGGGGGACTAACACTCAGCACTTGTGTGTCATACACACTCTGTTCATCTTATTGTTGTTCAGTTGTTGCCTTGTCATCAATCTGCCTTTTAGTTTCCTTCCCCACTTTATCATCTTCCTTATGATCATTTCTTTTTCATCATCATTATTTTCATCCTCTTTTTCATCAAGTTTACCTTTAGAGGGATCAACTTCACATTTTTTAATAGTGGTCAACCTATAGATAAGTTTCCATGTTTGGGTTGGTTTCTTTACCACATCTTCAATATTATTTTGAAGAATGTTGTAGGGTCTATACTTAGGTGTAAATCTAACTCCATATTTCTTAGTAGTCTTACCAATCTACCATTTTATTAGTTCTAGCATTACTTTGGCTAAAGTGGTTTCCCTTATTTGTTTTTCCAAATTTCAACAATAATGCCATTTTTGCTTAAATAAGTCATATAGTTTCTTGAGTACTAAGTTGCAAAACTCTAATGGTTTTGTCTTAAATTCTTACATCATTATATATAGGGCTTATCCCACTAGATTATTTTCTTCTTTCTCAAGTTTCTCAAAATCAATATGCTTTAAACTAGATAAATCTACATTATTCTTGACATTTCCACACAAATTTTCAAGATCAGAATGTGGTTTATGATTCACCACTTTGAATTGGCTTATATCATTTGATTCAATCCTTTCTTCATTGTTTCTTCTGCACTTGGCCATCTTTCTCTATTTGTTTGGACTTCTCCTTGGTCTTCTATGTTATGGCTTGTGTGCTAACTCTGGTGGTAGGTGTTGTTGGCTTTTTTGGACTTGGTTTAATAGTTTTCTTTGCCTTAGCCACTAGCTATGTCTTAGGCTTTCTCTTCTTTGGCTTGGCACAAGTGGGTGTTTTCTTAGCTTCTTCTTCCTTGGCACCTTCTATTTCCTCTTCTTCCTTATCCTCTCTCATGCCTTGAGTCAATGCAAGAGGTCTTTTTGTTTGTGCTTGTTCTTCCTCTTCATCCTCTTCATCTTCTTCCTCATCTTCCACATCTAAACCCTCACCAAATTTGGTCTTTAGCTTCTTGACTAGCTTATCTTTCTTCTTAAGTGTATAGGTAAGTTTCAAATCCATGGTAATTTTTGATTTTACCATTTCATAGTTTCCAAATTATCTAGCACTTTTGTCCAGTTCCTCTACTAGGAGTGTTGTAATGGTTATTGAAGCTTCATACACATTAATCTCATACCCAAGTGGTCTTAACCATCTAACCCTTAGAGTGGTAGCTTATACTAAAGATTAATCAACATAAAATAGAAAAAATATATCATTATAATGTTTCTCAACTAATGAAATAGGTACCTCATTCTTTGCTTCATTAAATTCTTGAAATCTTCAAAATAACTTGTCATTGAAGTTTCAAAGTTTTCTCCCATCTGTTTAATGAATTCATTGATCTGCACTACTATTACCTATTTTTTTTCCAACTTATAGTACCAAAAGAGGAAAATGTATTTTGTATGTAAAAGAATATGTAAACTAGAATTGAACCAAATTTACATTGAGCACTCTTGGTCTTCCTAATTTCTCCAAGATTTTCCATCAATTTTTGGAGTTGAAGCTCAACCAGATCATAAGTATTATCATTCTTCACAATTTTGTAGTTAACATCCACTGTGATATAGGGTACACTATTTAATTTGCTAGACTGATAGAATTTATAAGAAATTACCCTAATAGAAAAGTTTAACAATGGATCAAAAGTAGTATCTATTGTCATGCCTCTCTTATTCCATTTAGCTCCAGTGTTTTTCTCTATTGCTTCACTGGAATCACTCCTCAAAGCCTTGGGCCAATCTAGGGTTGGGTAACCAGTAACCCTGTGAATTATTATTTTGGTAATCTTAATTGATCCACCTTCTAGCCACACAGATCCATGATGTATTTAGTTTAACACAATTCTAATCCATTCAGTTTTAAATACACTAGGAAAATCTAGGGCATGCATTAAACCCTTCTTTTCAATGAGTTTATACTCTTTAGAATACCATTTTTGTACAACCTATCATATGCTTCTCTAATTTTGAAGTCCCCAATACTACCAATTTTACAATTATAATATCTCCCTACATCTTGCACCATTATAACATTTGACAGGACCATAGATAAAGTGTTAGAAGGATCTTTGTAAGCTATTTTGGGAATGCCCTTAAATACAGGTTGCTTGAACATTCAAAACCTCTTTCCCTTCTACATTTTTTGAGCTAGATATCATTTACCAAACTAGGGTTTATGCAAAGTAAAAATGTATAGCTCAACTTGTGATAAATACCTTGTAAAATTTGTAGAACTAGTGTGATATTGCTATCAAATTCTTCTAGAAATGTCTTGAACAAGTTTCTAAATTGTCTTTCACTCTACTCACTCTTGCTTGAATTTGAAATGATGAATAATGAGTGAAATCAATCACATATCCTTTAAAAAATAATTGCATTTAATGCTTAGTGCTTGTACAACTATAAGTTTGGAAACAACTCAATTTCAAAATCACCTAGCATCTATAGATATTTCCATCACTTGGTAGCTTCTATAGGCTAGGCATCAACTAGTTTGTCTTGCAGCTCGACATCTACTAGCATTCCACTTGGCATACACAGGAAACATTTCATGCTAAAAAAAAACATGAAATATTTAAAGATTTAGCTTAAATTTACAACATCTTGCATCTTTATTCATGCTAATGTGGTCCTTTTAGTATTGTCTCTTTTTGGAAATAATGTATGATATAACACTTGTATATTAGTCCCACACACCTCTTGATTGTTCAATTTGATGAGGTGTGATCACTTGACCCATTAGGTGAAGTGATCCCTTCTCCATTTGATATGTTTCAATCATTTTTCTTTTTCCATGTCTTGTTCATCTCATCCTAGATGTGTTCAACATCTATGTTCCCTTTTCCTTTATCAAATTCACAACTTGGTGCCTTTGATCTAGTTGGACAATGTTTGCTATTATGACTAGTTTTCAAATAGCTAAAGCATGTACTTTGACTCAACCACCTTTTGTAGTTACCACTAAAGTGTATTGTAATATAATTCTTAGGGATATGTTCATATTGTTGACAATAGTGACAACTATATCTTGTATTTTAATCCCAATTATAAAGGTTTTCATAGCTTCTTACCTTTGCTAGCTTGTTTGATGACCACATGGATTTGGATCTACATTCAAAAGCTCTATGTCCATACTTCTAACAGTTGTAGTAATATCCTTCAAATCTTTTTTTTTTGTATAGTCTTGGTTCTACATTCATGTTCTTGATGAGCTTGTTTGTTACACTTATGACAATTATTTGTGTTCTTAAGATTCACATTCTGATTTGTATTCCTGTTGATGGGGACACAACCCAACAACAGAATAGACACAATAGAAAGGGGGAATTATATTAACTGAGAAAATATGCTAGTACAAACAGTGTAGAGAAAATAAACTTCAAAACATGCCCTACGGGCTACAATAGCATAAATCTGGAGAATATTTCTCCTTTTAGCACCTCCTCCCAAGCTCCAATCCGAACTGCCTTTTACAATGCCAGAAATCCCCTTAATAGACCCCGAAGGGTTAAGGGCTAGGAGTACATTCTAGAAAGTGCTAGTAGGCATCCACCGACAAAATAGAAGGTTCCAGAAGCTGCGTTAGAAGTCGGTGCAAATCTAGAAGAATCTAGAAACGGTAGTCGAACTTCCGGGAGGCATAACTTTTGAACCGTAGCTCCGATTGACGAACCGTTTACATTTTCGGAAAGCTCTCGAAGCGCTCTATAGCCCTATGGACCAGCTTTTCTCGTCCCCCATTTTTCAACCCTTTTCGAGGTCATTTAATGCCCCAAACCTGACTTTGAAGCATTCTTAGGAGGTCTCCAAAACCCGAAAAACTGCAATAACTTTCAAACCGTGGGGCCTTTTGACCTGATTCTTTTTCTAGAATGATCTAAATCTCAATTACATTCATCTGGCCAAGTCGCACCTTCTAGGTCACCAAAATGATGGTCAAATTGCATGCTCCTATTTTTTTGGGATTTTCAAATGCACTGATAGTTGAACTATGAGAGTTGGAACCTTTATATGAGCCAAATGGGTATCCAAAAATGTAAAGACATAAAACAGAAACTAAGTCTAAGTACATTTTTTTGGGTGACACAGGATTGCCCTTATACCTCTGGATGCTCCTGCATCACTTGTTCTTGCACATATTAGCACTATGTCATTTATTATCACAATTATGACAAGTAGGTTTGAGTTCTTACCTTTGGTGTTCCTCTCTTTATCAACTTTGGATGATTCTCCTTCTCTAGTTCTTGTGTAGCCCAATCCTAATGTATCTTTGTTGGATCTAGGAGAACTCAGTAATTGCTCAAAGTATTTAATGGCCTCATTTGGCTTGTTGAAACTTTCAACAATTCCTTTTGTCTTTTCAAGTCATTTTATAATTGTTCATTCTACAACTTCAGTGTAGTTAGTTGAATGTCCTTGACATTCAATTCATAGTTGGTATTCATCATTTGACTTAGAGTGTCCAATTGCATGTTGGAGATCTTGGTTAGCTCTATTGACTTTTCTTCTGATCTCTTTGCCAGAATTCTTTTGTCTTCTTCAATCATGGCTTTTTCCTCCATGGTTTTCTTCTTCTATTTAGTCACCTCACATAATAGTATAGCTTCTAATTAGTGCTCTAGAATGAGATTTTTTATTTCCTCAGCTTGGATTTTGTTCTTTTCCATTAGATCTACAACTGCTACATCAAATTCATTGGAGTTACCATCTGCAAATAACTTGGTGGTGTCTATCTCTTTGTATAGTGTGTCATTCTCTACAATAGTAATATTGCTCTTTTCTTATCTTCAAGAATTTATTTAGTTCTTCTCTTTCTTCATTTAGTTGATGTAGTATGAGATGTATTTCAACCTCCTAGTTCTCAATATTCTTTCCCAACTTGTAGACTTCTATTTCAAGATCTTTCCTCTGAGCTACAATGCTTCTCTTTCAAAGAACAAGGCTTTGATACCAATTGTTGGAATGAGGGTAAATTAGTAGTCTAAACTTGGAACCATAAAACTTTCACCATTCATATATTACATGCATTAATATATTGAAATAAAATGTAAAGAATATGCATCAATCATGTAAACATGTAATCAAACACACACATAAGACTAGATATAATTACCCAAAAACCCTCCAAGTGAGAAGGTAAAACTGGGGTCAGGATGACACCCACAAATACTCACTACTATAGCAATAAAATGTATCCAATGAAGGTTAAAATGGTTTGACCATGAATCATGGTCTACCTTGTGAAAGGCCTCCCCTATTAAAGGCTTACAAAGACTATTAAGTCCCACCTTGTTAGAGGATTTCAACACCATGTTAGAAGTGTGCCTAGTTAGAGGACTTCAAATTACAATCAAGTAAGCACCCTATTAAAGGATTTCATACAAGTTGTTATGGCTACTTTGTTAAGAGATTTAATTGAAATCACTTGTTAAAAAGTCTCAACATAGATATTATGGTTGGCACTTGTTTGCCTAATAATAGATCACCTCCACAAAATCTCTAATTGATCCTTCACAATATGATGTATCAATGGTGTATCCTTCTCTACCCTTTGTTCTTCACTTAACTGATTCTGTAATTCACTCTTACATCTAAATCACCTTAAATTCTTTGCAAGCTATATTGTTCTGTCTTCCAATTCAATCATTCACCCTTTGTACACTCATACATTCATTGTAAATATTTTAGGGATTTATCCTCCTTAAGAAGACTCTAGTGGCTTAGGGTTAGGTATGAATCTACAGCTGAGATTCATCCATTTTGTCACTTAAACCTTTCTATTTTCTGATTGGTTGCATGTAATTGCATAGGGAATCTATATATAGATTCATCCTTATCTCCAAAAGATCATAATATATCCTTAAGTCATCTAAAAAATGGTTTACATAGTTGTTTGTGCCATTACAAATAAATAAGTCCAAACTATGTCACTCGACATATAAAGTCATTGATGCTTGGCATATATTGTGTTTCTACTTTTGACTCGAAACGTGTACTACTCAACATCTATTGTTTACTTGACACTTGAATTTACTCAACATGGTCTATCTTCTTGGCACTAGACTGACTTAGCACATGAGTAACTCGGCACTCATTACAACTTGGCATGGTCTAACATTTACATGTTTTACTCAACATATATTACTAGTTATGTTATACATTATTTAATTTAACATCTTTAACATTATTAACATCTTTATGTTATACAAGATTTAATTTAAGGGACTTTAAACTTTCAACCAAAGTTCATGGTATGGGTAAATTTTCTTAAGATTTATTATTTCATAGTGTTGTTGATTAGGTATCATCTAGCCATCAGTGTACCTACCATAATCCTCAACTATCTGAAATAAGTATCTCTTACATAATCCTTTTCTTAGGTCAAGAATTTCCTAAAGTTCTTAATACTTGTTGATGTCTACCCAATTTAATGGGATTTAGGAATACAACATTGCTAATAATACACTTGGCGATCAATCTAACCCAATGCACTCCCATATTGTTAGGTCAGGTCCTTCATGATTAAGAATTATTATTTCCTTCCCCTTTCTTGTTAAATGATGTCATTTCCATTTACCAACCAGTAGTATGGTCAACCTTATTATTTCACATATGGTACCATTTACTCATAATTATTCCTCTTTCTCAATTATACTTATGTTTGAAGTTCATTTTCTTGGTAGCTCTAATTTCTATATGCACTACCCTATGCTTGATAATTATTCACTTCCATTATTATCATATTCTCTATTTGTTCTCACAAACTAAATTTATTCTTTATCAAACTAAGCTATTCACTCTCCTTGGCACTGATTAAATTTTACAATTGTAGTACAAAAATCAATTTATCTTTCGTTGATGGGGTTGTTTATCTTTTTTCATAACTCCAAGAATTCAATTGTTTCAGCTTAATATTAAGATTTACTTATAGGCAATCAATTGCAAAAAAATGGTTGTCATTTTATTTATTTATTATTATTCTTCTTTTTTTTTTATTCATAGTTTGACAACTTGGTCACTACGTATTATTTTTCTTGGTATACTTATTATATATTTGGTCAATATTGGTATCATATAACTATTGCTCCAAGTTCCTTATTCTTATTTTGAGGGTTTCTACTTGCTTCCATTATAGTCATCTCTTGTGTTATAATAGTGAGTACACATTCTTGCCTAGGTCTAATTGTTCAAGTGCTCATTAAATAAATTTATGACTTTTAACACCCTTACTTAAGGCCCTTAACATGGTGTCTATTCACATCATAACTAGTCAAAGGACAATCTATTTCTATGCTTTATGTATTTTGAATGAATTCATATTTACAATATAAGAAGGGGTGGTGTTCAAGGGGCCCTATCTAAAATCTTCACATCCTAAAATAGGACAATCCAATGGTGTCCCAATTTCCTACATAGATTATCAAAAATATTTCTTGGTATGGTCATTTCATAAAGCACAATACAACACACTTATCAACACTATTCATAGGAGAATGCTTCATAAATAACTTAAATCCAAGATAAAAATAGCCAATTAAAGGAAACAAACACAAGTATGGTCACAATGGTAAATCTTCAAAATAAAAACAAGGATATCCTTGAGGCAATGGGACCATAATAGGAATCAATGAAATAAATACTCCACAAAGTTGGAAAAGTGCTAAAAAATTATGAACAATAATAATTCACATCAAGTTGAGATTTCAAGAATGATGTGGTAGTAACAAGGTTTCATGATGGAAAGAAGAGGAAATTTATCTTATAGCTACTTTAGAAATCAATGGCATGCAAAGAAAACTCTCATGTATTTTTAAGTCTTTTCTCACAATAGGCAAGAGTGTGATTCAACTCTTATTGTTGATGAGGTTGTTGAGTCTTGGAGCTCATTCTTCATTAGCCTATGGTTGATTACCTTTCTATCAATTATTATCAAAAACTACCTAAAGTTGTCTAGAGGTAGAGCTTCTACCCCAATTATATTGACAATCCTTTGGCTATACAAAACGGATCAAGATTTGTATTATGCACCTTGGAATATGATACTAGAGGGTCATGACTAGAAGGATCCACAAGATCTTCTGTATTAATCTAGAACACTTTCCTAACAAGTACCATTTGAGGTGTAATGATTAATTCTCTAGGGAATGGATTTGCACTAAAAATTTCATAATAGGTCTTATAAAGGGCTACTAATAGGGCTAGCGTCCTTTAAAATATCACATTCTAAGGGAAATTCCCTACTCCCTATTTTTGTGTGTGGCTTCCATCATCAAAAATATAATCACTATCATGATAGTTGAATCATGAACATTTCCATTAATGTATATTATTCAATCATTGTTTCACTAGAAACTTCATAATAGGGTAGCTATTCACAACCTTATGATTCTCTTCTATTTTTCATTCTTATCAATCTTAATTAAGATTATTGTGTCAAAACTAAGTTCATAAAGATTCCTCAATTTTACTTAAGGATATACTATCATTAAAATAAGTGATGATTTCACCTAATCCTTTCAAATCTTGGTGTTTCCTAAAACTTCCATTATTCATGACATGATCATGGCCCACATATATCTCCTAGTTATCAATGAGTGTTATACAAATTTCTTCATTCTCATGTTATTTAAGGATTTTAGTTTGATACAATCTATGCTAATACTTTTCTTGCTCCACTTTTAACATAT
This sequence comes from Cupressus sempervirens, assembly GCA_028749045.1. Lineage (NCBI taxonomy): Eukaryota > Viridiplantae > Streptophyta > Pinopsida > Cupressales > Cupressaceae > Cupressus > Cupressus sempervirens. Next base: position 953,019,004 of record CM053785.1, on the reverse strand, counting down.
TTTATCACTCTAAAGTTTCTAAATATTAGTATTATGACTAAATAATATTTCCTATTAAGGTCAATAACTTGCTTCTACTTTCAAGAATGCATTGCCTATTATGGCTTGATTATCTTTGGGGTGTTGGAAATATTCAAGATATGATAGGTTACTAAGAGGGGAGGGGTGAATCAGTAACTTTAAAACTTTAAAAAAATTAGCACTTTAACCATATATACTATTCACCATTCATTCATCTAATCTACTGCATATATGAGAGATCAAACATTCATAGCACATGAACACAGTGATTTGGTAACCCAGAGACCTTCCAAATAGAATGTAAAATTGGGGTGGGAATGACACCCAAAAAAATTTGTTATTGGAGTATGAAGTTAACCTGTTAAGGTTTACATTAACCACTTCTGGTGATCTACCCTATTAGGAGCAAAAAGGACTACTAGGTCCACCTTGTTAGAGGATTTACAAATATATACACTGAAGTATGCACTCTATTAGGAGATTTATACAAAGACTATTAAGTCTACCCTGTTAAAGGATTTACAAAATTGATTCACCTATTAGGATGAAACAATATATCTACTTACAACTTGATTGCTAATTAGATCCTTGAAGTATAGATCACCTCTTGTAACTGATGAATCTTTACTACTCCTTGTAGACCTTGCTAAACACTCTACTCTTCTGTTGATTCACTTTCCTTCTTCTCAAAGCATTACATGTCTATCTTGTTACACCATACATACATTGTAAATGATATAATATATTACATATATACCATTCCATTATTTACAATTGCAAGGTCGGCAAAAACACAAATGAACAAAATATTACTGAGTCAGCCAAACAATAGAAAACTCGAGTTCTTCAAGTTGACTTGGTAACCTTATGATACTAGGCATGCACTGCATTACTCAGCATCATCATGCACTCAATAGAAGTGAAGGATTTTTCCATACTAATCACAAAACATAGCTTGGAACTTGGTAACCATTGGAGACTTGGTAGATATAGCATCACTTGGTAAAAAGTAAATCCTTCATTTACCTTGCTTTCACTCGATAAACACTACACTTTCATTACTTGGTAAACACTAGACTTCCATCACTTGGTAAACACTATGAATCTTAGTGTACACTATATTCTTGGTAGATACTATTGGGCTACACACCCACTTGGTAGCTTCAAGAATGCTCGGTATGAACTTCTTGACTACACACTCACTCGATAGATTCAGAAATGCTCCGTATGAACTACTTAAGTGATGAACCTACAAGGTAACCACTGAATTCTTAGTACACACTATAGATTGAGTGATGAACTTAGTAATAATTCAGAATCAAGTAAGTGTTTTCATTAATGACAAATCAAATATAATACCAACAATCTCCCCCTTTGGCATTAGTGAAAAAACACTTATAAGCCAAAACATATGTACATAACCTAACTCAATGAATTTTTTTTTTTCAAAATTGATCTTTGTAGAACTATTGCATATACATTTCTCTATACCTTCTTGATGACTTATAATGTATATACAAAGATACTTATGTAGACATGCTAACTGTAATGACTATTAACGCCCCCTTTTACTTATAGTGATAACTGTCCTCATTTATTATTTTGAATCTCTCCCCCTTTTTGACAATAATGCCAAAGGAATACATATATACAATTTATATGACTACAGCAAAGTGAGATAGAAATTCTTGATGTACCTTAAGGATGGTGGAAAAAGTATTATCCCAAGTCTACTACAACATTTGACAAGTGGAGAGAGCAATTTGAACTTCTACTGATAATTGGATCATGTGATCAGCCACTGAGAAGTTTTGATCTTGGACCAATGTTTTGCAATGAGAAATATGTTTTTACATTGTGTCCATCATAGGAAGGATCATGTTCTAGATGTCTATGAGTGTAGACCAGATCCTTGTTTCCTCTTTCAATAGTTCTGCCTATACATCTACCAAATATCTGATTTTGGTGTGGTGGGAGGTTGTGGAGGAGGAATCCACCTTTAACTTTGATGCACTTGAATGCATATCAATATCGATCATATTTAGCTTATTGTTTATTTCTTTAGTAAAACCAAAAACATCACAAAGTTTGGCAAAAAGTGTTGTTGCATTATTAAAAGAATTTTGAAAATTATCCAAAAATGTTGACAATTCAACTTGCTTGATTGCTATCTTTTGAGCAATATGTTGTAGCATCTTATTATCAAATTTCCTTTCAGCTTTTTCAATTAGTTTCTCATGTCTGGAAGAATCTTCATTAAAGTTTTGTACTGCCTCTTCTAACTAAATCAAAATGTGTTAAGTAGAATCTACTTCAACACCTATAGCATCTGTAACTATATCCTTGGCATTCTCAATTATTCTGTATTCCTTATCCCTTTCTAATCTTAACTATTTATGCATAGCTTTTATCTCTATGAGTTGACTGGCTAACCTCATCTCTTCAATGGTAGCATTGTCATAGTCAATCTTTGGAATCACTATTTCTATGTCTAAATCAATGTCTTCCTAGTTTCCTTTCTAGTGATCAGAAGTTTTAATGGATGTTTTTGTTTGACTTCTGTGATTACTGGTTTGACCTTAGGAATAGACATGAAAGTGGAGATAGAAGGGCTAGTGTTGAAAAATGGGATAGGGTTCAAGGATTGAATACCAACAAAAGTACTAACCAGATCAAAAATTGAAACACTTCCCAAAAATGGGATCACACTTGGTAGAGTACCCATTGTAGTATCTAAATTGATTGGAGTTGAAGTGGATATGGATAATGCTAATGAGAAAAAAACTATAGAACTTACTAGAATTGACGGAGACAAAATTGTAGAACTTACTGTTACACTTACTGATGGTGAAGGAGCTAAGGAGGTTGACTCGGTGGCTGAATAAGTGATAGATAGCTCAGCAGATGAAGTGCTTGGCACATCTATTTTAGATACCTGCAGCTAGGAGGTGGCTAGTGAGGATTGAGAAATTAATGTGATTGTTGTGCTCACAATCTCACTTGCAGAAGCTATCTCCAAAGTAGATGTAACAATCTTTGGTGGAGAGTGAGGAAGGGATGCAATAATTTCTGCTGCAATTTTTACTCGATCTTCTTCATCTTTTTCTTCATCAAGTGCTTCTTCCTCCTTGTCTTCTTCCTTTTTTTCTTCCATTAGTGCATGCAGCTCTCCTGGAGTAACTGTGATGGATGGAGTGCTATCAAAATCATCATTATCACTGCTATCATCATCCTTGATTTCAATAGGATCATCACTAGGCGTTTGTAGATGATAGATGTTCTTCCACATGTTTGTTGCATCTCTTACAATAGGTTCAATGTCCTTAATTAAAATCAAACATGTGTGAAATCTAATCATCATGTTACCTTCATTTTTCTTCATTGCTTCCTTTATTTCTGCTTCCGTAAGACTTGGTATAAGATTCTTCATTGATTGCTCATAAATGTCCTTGATCATTTGGGTGGAGGACTCCCATCTTGGTTACAATCTCTTCAACAGCTCTTTGGAGATTTGAGGGGCAAGCTGGTCTAGGGAGTATTTCCATTTTCCCATCTTATTGAGTACTAGTTCCTTAATCTACATTTTCTCAGCATCACTCCTTGTTTCAAATTTCAATGCTTTGAAATTTGTGATGCCAACTCCCTCTTCCAATTGTTTTAGCCTTTCCTTAAATGTGAGTGGAGGCCTAACAAGTACAATTTTCTATTTGTCTTGTCTAGTTCTTCTAGAGAATATTGTAGTAGGCTTCTTCTTAGGTTTGGTGATAATCACCTTCCCTTTCTTCTTTGGTGGTTCCTCTTCTTTTTAGATTCAAGTTCTTCACCTTCTTCTTGTTCTTCTTCTTGTTCATCCTCACCTTTTCCTTCAGTAAGCATAAGAGGGCTAGTTGCAATTTTCAACTTTGATATCTTTCTCTTGCCTTTGCTTATAGCCTAGGGTAGCTTGATTTCAAGCTCAATTCTAGTCTTGGCTCCATCATAAGTGCCAAAGGTAGGAAGCTTAGGCTCTATAGGTTCATTTACTAGTGCTTCAATAATGTTCTTGGCTTCATCAATATTAACCTTATAAGGAAGAGGTTTGACCCATGCAACTTGGCGTCTGACTACCTGAATGTATACCTTATCATAGTCAACCATGAAGCATACATCATCTTTGTAATCTTCAATCATTTTGGGTGGAATTTGGAACTTTTTGGTCATTTTTTCCTTGAAATCTTCAAAATAATTATGCATAACTTTTTCAAAGTTTTCACCCATGTCGGCAATAAACTCATTAATCTGATATAAAATTGGAATATCTTTTCTCCATACAACTGAGCGCTTTGATGGAAAGAATTTTTTAATATAGAAAATTAAAAAAATTAATAGGGAACCAAATTTGCAAGGATTATTCTTTGAAGTCCTTATGCCATCCATGTTCTTGTTCAATTGTTTCAACAACAATTCTGACATGTCAAATTCAAGATTTTTCTTCACAATTTTGAATACCAAATCAACAGCCTCACAAGGCACAATATTCAAATGACTGGAGCTATAATTTGTTTGGGCATTGATGTGAATTCCAAACCTTAATTCAACATCAGATGCAGTGCTAACCTTCAAACCTCTACCATCCCATTCGGCTAGGGTTTTCTTCTGTAACTCCTCTTGACCTAGGGTTTTGGTAGTTTTTGCTTTACTTAGCATGGGGAGACTGATAATCTTAAGAATCATCTTCTTGGTGATTAACACTAGTTGTTGTAACCATAGTTGCCCATTTTGAACATGACTAAGTATGTACCTAATCCACTTAATTTGGAAACTTCTTGGCATATGTGAGATATGGGTTAAGCCTTTGGTCTCTAGATGCTTATGCTCGAGTTTCAAAGAGCCATCAACACTCATTTCTCTTAGGGCATTGTCCATCTCTAGGTTTCCAATCTCTTGACCAAAAAATTTGAAATGTGTATGAATGTTGTTTATGAGAAGTACCGTGGAGTTTACGATTGAGCTCCATTGGGGTCAAGTGATTCTGCAATTGTTGGAACTAGCTTGAAATTTAGCACCTTCCATTCCACACCTTTAACTAGCATTTTTAAACCTCTTTTTGCCTTGGTGCTACTGCTACTCCCAGATGCCATCACTGCTCGGTAGGTTTAAGAAAATTTTGAACAAATTCTTTCCTTGAAAATCGCTTGAAATCACTTGGAATTTGCCTTGGAATTGCTGGAAATTTCTTAGCTTTGTAATCGCAATGAAGAATGAAATCAAATTCTACCCTTTTGACAAAAAATTTTCCATAAATACTTGGTACGAAGGTAGCTGAGATGACATAGTGCTTGATAGGCTATCATTCACCTACTTGATAGAAGTTTACAACTCGGTTATCGAATAAAACTTTTATTGCTCCCAACCTAGCTCAGTTGAGTCTATGACTAACCTTGCTTAGAATGAGCTGATTTCTTGTGACTCTTTGTATCTAAAATACTAATTGGATCTTTTGCTTTCTTTCATTTTGGAACTACTTGAGATATCACTTGAAGATGTAGTTCCATATCCTCCTTTATGAATCTAATTGGAAATGGTGGAGTCACCCACTTCTTGAGTGGCATTGCCATCATTTAAATTGTTCTGCTCAGTAGATTTAGGAATCCACTATTGCCTCATTTTTTTTTGAATGTTTTAAGCTTTAACTTTCTTTTGATCTTCAACTCTTCCTATGTTCATGTAGTTTTTAGCTATATGACCAAGTTCTATACATGTGTACCACCTTACAATAGTGTCCTTCTTCCTTAGGTGATATCTTGCACAATTTATACCAATATGTCCATATTCTCCACAATAATCACATATGCACGAAGTATTGTAGTCCCATCCAAATATTGCTTTAACAAGTTGTTCAGCTAGATTGAATGATTTGGATTTGTATTGGAATGCCTTGTGACCATGCTTCTTGCATTTGTGACAATTTCCTTGAAATTTTGGTTTCTCCTTGCACTCATTAGGTTTATGACCATGATGACTGCAATTGTAGCATTTTCCATTGAATTTACATTTTCCATTGCTCCAACACTTGTTTGATGTGTGACCTAACTTACCATAGTGATTGCAAGTAGGTCTTTGATTCCTTTGGGCACCTTGTTTGGAGGTTTCAACTTCTTCCTTATAACCAAGTCTAGCTTTACCTTTTTGTCTATGAAGATTCTACTCACTTTGTTGATTTAATTGAGTCATGTTTGCTTGAGATTTCATCATTCTCTCATTGATTTATTTTTCAGATCTTAAGTCACTTTGGAAGCTTTCATTGATTTGTCTTTTAGTGATTAAATCATTCCTCAAGCTTCCATTTTCAAATCTCAGATTCATAATTTCTTCATTTTCATTAGATAGTTGATCCACAAGATCCTCGTGCTAATTGGATTGATTATTTCATCTCTAAGTCTTCATTTTCGTTGTTTCTCTATTCCAAAGCTTCACATAGCCTAATTGATTGGATTTCTTGTTCTCTTTTAAGCTTTCTTACTTCTTCTTGCACAGAGACATTTTTTGCTAAGAGTTCCTTGATTGTGTCATTAGCTTCATCTGAATTGCTTGATGGTAAAAGGTCTTCAATTTTTTCTTCAACATACTAATGGTCATTTATTTGTCTTGAAAGTTCCTTCCTTCTCTTCAGGGATTAAGAAAGATGCTCCTTTACTTCTTTGAGTTGAGCCATGGCCATTTCTAGATCTAGCTTTTCATTTTCAATAGCTTTATCAAGTTTGAATATCTCCAGTGTCCTTGATCTTTGCTCAAGTTGTCAAACTTTATCCTGAGAAACACAAAACATCTGATACCAATTGTTGGAAATATTCAAGATATGATAGGTTACTAAGAGAGGAGGGGTGAATCAGTAACTTGAAAAATTTAAACAATTCAACACTTTAACCATATATACTATTCACCATTCATTCATCTAATCTACTGCATATATGAGAGATCAAACATTCATACCACATGTACATAGTGATTTGGTAACCCAAAAACCTTTCAAATAGAAAGTAAAACTGTGGTGGGGATGATACCCACAAAACTTCATTACAGTGGTATGAAGTTGGCCTATTAAGGCTTACATTGACCACTTCTAGTGATCTACCCTATTAGGAGCACAAAGGACTGCTAGGTCCACCTTGTTAGAGGATTTACAAACATAAACTAAAGTATGCACTCTATTAGGAGATTTATACAAAGACTATTAAGTCTACCCTATTAAAGGATTTGGAAAATTGATTCACTTGTTAGGATGAAATAGTGGATCTACTTACAACTTGATTTCTAATTAGATCCTTGAAGTATAGATCACCTCTTGTGACTGATGAATCTTTGCTGCTCCTTGTAGACCTTGCTGAATACTTTTCTCTTCTGTTGATTCACTTTCATTCTTCTCAAAGCATTACATGTCTATCTTGATACATCATACATACATTGTAAATGATATAATATATTACATATATACCATTCCAATAATTACAATTGCAAGGTTGGCCAAAACACAAGTGAACAAAATATTACTGAGTCCGCCAAATAGTAGAAAACTCAGGTTCTTCAATTTGACTTGGTAACCTTCTGATATTGGGCATCTACTACATTACTCGACATCTAAATGCACTTGGTAGAAGTGAAGGATCAGTCCATACTAATCACACAACGTAGCTTGGAACTCGATAACCATTGGAGACTCAGTAGATATAGTATAACTCGGTAAAAATTGGATCCTTCATTTACCTTGCTATCACTCAGTAAACACTATGAAGCTCAGTTAACACTATGTGCTCAATAGATACTGCTGGGCTGCACACCCATTGGGTAGCTTCATGAATGCTTGGTATGAACTGCTTGATTGCACACTCACTCTGTAGCTTTAGGAATGCTCGGTATGAACTACTTAAGTGATGAACCTACAAGGTAACCATTGAATGCTTGGTATACATTGTAGACTGAATGATGAACTCGGTAATCATTCAAAATTGAGTAAGTGTTGTCACCAATGAAAAATAAAATATAATGCCAACAAGGGGAGAAAAATATCTTTTGCAATAAGATATTATTTTTCTTTACTGCATTATTATATATTTATGTCATTATTAGAATATCCTTTACTACCTTTAATCATTTAAGATCACTTAGCCTCGATTTGTTTAACTAAGGGCATTAGGTTATCAAGTGTTGACTCACTTATTAAGGTCACTAGCTCAAAATACAGGTTCATAGAAGTTTTGCTATTATTAAGGTAACGTTCAAATTGAACATTCATTCATGAACCGATTAACACCTATGTTGCGAAACTAGGTTTTGATACTAGAATATCATGGCCAAAATTTATAGGACAAACCAAAACTATATATATATATATATATATATATATATAGAATTATTACTTAGGATTACATAGTCAATTAGGTTATTATAAATTTAGGAGTTTAGAATGCATAATAGTTATGATTATAAGTTGTAACATGCTAACCAAAGTAACCTCAATTAGGTTGCATAAAATTTCAATTCAAGTTGGCATTGTGAATCAAAAAAGACAAATTGATGATACATTGTCTATGAGCTAATGAAAGAAAATCTAGTTTTAGAGTCCCCTTAGTGATACATTTCTAGGGTTTATAGGTTGTTAGTTGTCTTAGAAAATGCTAGTAGTGATCTTACTTGTCTTGGATTCATTATTGGATTTTTTTCTCAAGTCAATTACTTATGTATACTATTGTCCTAGATACTCACTACATAATGTAAATGTATATATCAACATTACAAATGAGTGTTATGGTTTGAAACCATTTTATATTGACATTTCTCAATGTAACACATTATAAAATACTTTCTAGAACAAGACTTCACAAAATGAGTTGGATTAAATCGAGATATATGGGGAGAATTAAGTATCCATACCTTATCCAACATCATTTAATTACATTCATTCTACATCATATATTAAAAGTATTTACAAATAAAGACCTAGGTTCATTTCCTTCCATCCAAGTTTCATATTTCTATATACAAAGTGGATATAATGAATGAATTTGCACCTCTTAGAAAAATGATAAGACAATATGAAGATATAGTACACTAAGTAATATGTAATATGCATATATAATTGTTACTTACGTTCATAAGAGTCTTACTAAATAAGGTTCATTTGAAATATGTATGCATAAGTATCCTTCTAAAGTTTACTTGACAATATAAATACTACTAGATATGATAGGATTTCATTTTAGCTAAAATATTTAATTAAATTCCTATTCCTCTCCTCCTTAATAATATTCTAATTATCCATAGAAATTATATATATATATATATATACACACTCTTGTGTACAACTATCTATCTTCTAAAGTACTACCACCCATTATAACATCACTAATATATTTCCTAAACTACCTTTAACTAGAACCCTCATCTCCACTTCCCCAACCAAACATATATCCAATCCCTACATGTCACCTAGCTTCCACTAATGGTTACAAATATACACACCACTTAACTTTTAAATTTACTAGGCAATTTTCTAACATCTAACTCTACACAATTAAATTTTCACTGGCACTTACTCCTTACACTCCTGAAGTTGTATGGCTCTATACACCACCCAAGCTAACCCCATGATAAGCTTTCACCTAACCTTTTCCCTTAAGTCAACACACCCACTCTCTCTCCTAGGTAGGATATATGTATCAACACACATAGGAGAAGGGCACCGACTACCCAGCTAGTTCGTTCGACATGGTTGGGTATGCCCCATGGATGCCCCTATTCAGTCATGTATTTTTACCATACTTTCAACTCTACATTTACTAACTCACTTGCAGTAATAAAACCAACTAAATCATACCACTTAAACTTGGTGCAATTAGTTTTTAATAAAAAATAGTACCAATTATTTTTCTGTCATAGATATCAAAATATGGGCAAGTCTTGTTAATTTCAAACTTTTTATATTTATATTAGTTTCTATTAATTTTTTTAAATTTTTTTTGATAAAACATATTTTAATGCTTTGAAATAATTTATTTAATTGAATTATTATGTATTAAATTAGTAAAAAAGTATTATAAATAATTTTTATTCATTTAAAAAATTTGTATACTTATTATAATTTTTTAATTTAAACTTTTTTATATTTAAATTAGTTTGAGTGTAGCTATAAAACAACATGTTATTAAAATGATTTATTTTAATTAATTTATTGTTTTTCATAATTAGATATTATATTGTAAATATAATATATATTAATGGTTAGTTATATATATTTTACTCATGTATATTTACTTTTTAAAAAGTGTTTATTTTAATAATTATAATAAATTATTTAGTAATTTTTTAATATTTTCAAAATTTGTTTTTTGTTTTTTTCACATAGATAAGAAATAACATATTAGTTTTAACACTTTATTTGTTACTCTAATTTACTTCACAAGACTCTTATATAGAGGTAATATCATCAAGTATGGTTCTATATTTTAGGACATCATCATAAAAAATGATGTCAAACAAAATGCATTTTATACATATTGAACTTATAGAATTTAATCTAAAAATAATTACCATTCAACAAATTTGAAGTAAAGACTATTAATATAACATTGCCAAACAAAATGAATAGCATAAAATCAATAAATTATATATATTATATTATAATATATTTATTTAAATAAATAATATATTTTAAGTTAAAACACATGCATATCACTAAAAAATAATTCATAATTAATGATTAACATATATTTATCATTTTATTTATATAATTTTTAGATTATTTTGAAAATAAGAAATCAATTATTTGAAATGTATAAAACTAATTTACAACATCAATCTATTATAATTAGATTAAAAATTAATTTAAAAAATAATCTATATTATAATCTGTGAACACTATATTTCTCATTTGATAAACTTCATTACATTTGTCATTTTAATAATAGATTGGTTTAGGTCTATTCAAACTAATTTAAATATTAAAAAGTTTAAATATAAAAAAAAATTAATTAAAAAACAATTATACTAAGTATACAAAAATTTCAAGTGAATAGAAATTATTTAAAATATTAGCTTATTAATTTGATGTATAATAAATAAATTAACTAAATTATTTCAAAGCATAAAATATTTTTATTTATTAAAACTTTACATCAAATTATTAATAAAAACTAATATAAATATAAAAAGTTTGAAATTAACACCACTTGTCCATATTTTAAAATCTATGACCTAAAAATAATTGGTACTATAAATCCACTACATGTAAGTGGTACAGTTTAATTGGTCCTATTACAGCATTGCAAGTGAGTTGGTAAATGAAGACATGAGAGTACGGTGAAATGTATGGCTAAATGGGGGCATCCATGGGGCATACCCAGCCATGTTGAATGAACTGGCTGGGCAGCCATTGCCTAGGAGAAGCACTCAACTATACTCCATTTTCCTATGTGTGTTTCATACGATATTACCTAGGCCCCTTTGTCCTTCATTTCCTTACATGTGAGTCAAGGTGGGGACTAGACATGACATAGGCAAGAACTTTGATTGAGGTTAGAAAGTGCACTAGTATATGCACAACATTGTGTGTTGTGGAGGGAACTTAGAGTGGTAGGGGCCACTTCCCTCCTCCCACCCTCCAATCATTTAATAAATTGCAAGGTTGCCTCTATCTAGGGAAGCTTGATTGCCACCTTGACTTCTATTAAAGTCTCCTTCACTTGGTTATGGCATATAATAAAATGGATATATAATATAAGGTATTCATGGTTATTATATTTCATATTATTTTATTCACACCCTTTCTTTTCTATTCAAGTCTTAGTCATATTCATGGGGTACTAGGAAGTGGCTGCCATTTTTTGGGGTGTACTTACAAAGTATTATTATTTAGTGGGTCATAGATCTATCATGTTATGTAGTGGACTTATTTAATGGGTAAAAATGTTAAATAATATTCTTCTATGATAATTATATTGGTCTATAATTGGGAGGGGGAATTAGTTCCCTCTCCATACAAATTCCAAAGAGTTTATTATGCATGTACAAGCTTGTTTATTGACATATTTTCTTCCTTTGTGCTATGACTTCTACTAGGTTCACCACCCTTACTTTAATTTTTTATGCCAATTGATTTGATATTACTATTAACATTGTAATGAATATGTTTGAAGTTATAAATCTCTTGAAACACTAGAAATCAAGAAGTATACAACTTGAAACCTATTTATTAGTTCGTACAAGTGACTCTCTTTAATACATCAAATTTTATATCTTTCCATTGAACAAGATAAATTATATTGTCTATTAATTCAATCCCTATGATGAAACTTTCAAGTGTGGTTTGTTGGAAAAAGATTCATGATCGAAATACTTTTTATGTACAACATATTTGAATACACCTTCCTTATCTTATTGCCTGATTCAAAATGCACATGTTTCACTTATGTCTAAACAATACTATGAACATGAAGCACAAGGAAACTATATGATTTAGAGAGGTTCTTCTATATTCCAACAATATAATCAAAGACTTTCTTCCTTTCATTCCAATGCATATGAATGAACATCTCTAACAATGAGTCAATTTACATCTTCACAACCTTATATTGCTAACATAAATCCATGCTTCACAACTATAAAAATAAGGTGAGGAATTCCCCATTACAAATGCAATACACCAAATATAGGGTCTCTTTCATTCCTCATCAACACATGGAAAGACATCACACTTTTTCCTTGAATCCAAAGAGTGCAAAACCTACAACAAGAACACAAAAATAGTAACCATGGAGGCTTGCCTCCCATCATAGGCTTCTATGAAGCCACCCACTAAGGAGGGGAAACAAGTTTCAAATGGGTTATACTCAAGGATCAACAGTGCATACAACTTATCATTACAATACATATAAGTCCCTTTCAAGGCTTAACACAATGATTCATCATTGGAATCATGAACAAATGGGTGAAGGTGGGCTCTCCAAAGATGAGAATGCCATATGCATATACACATATACATTTTCAATTGCATAATGCCTTTTCAAGGCTATCAAAATACATCCTTCTCATCACATCAATACACTTATACCTCCCATAATAAAAAACAAGGCATATGGCTTCAATCGAGCCCATGCTCCATGAAAAACAAAACCCTCTCCAAGAGGAAAATATCTCAACTTCAATGTTGAGCCCAACTAACCCGTTCACCTAAGGCATATATTCCCTCCAAGGGTGAGTAAAGCCTTCACACATATTAACATTCATACACACACAAAAACAAGGAAAGGAAATTTGCAAGAGAAATCCATCACAAAAAATGGCACATACCGACAACCTCAAAAAAAATACGTGCCAAGAATTTTTAACACGCTATGAACAAGAAGAACATCACTGAGCAACTGCAATGATAGTTATAACATGGGCACCAACTTTGGTCCAAGCTAAAGGAAAAAGAAGGTTGTTATAGAGCTACCTTCTCCTTAGTCCTTCCCCTTTCCAAACCCTAATTTCTCTAAAATTAGAGAGTGGTTGAACACCCCACTATTTTGTCCAAGTCCCCTAAAAGACTCCCCCACTATCTCCTTTTTGCAAAAACATCAAGCCAATGTCTCTTAAAACTTTGGCCCTACCAAATCTCTTACTCTAACTAAGAGGAAAGATGGTGATGAGCTAATGGGACAAATCAATTTTAAAATTGGTGGAAGAATGCATTGGTTAAGGGTCCCCCAGGCTAGCTAAGCAATGAAATGGTCAAATTTAGGGCCCTAACATGTTATGCTAACATATGTGGGGCTTATTTTCATAAAAAGACACTTTGGGACCACAATTTGACCCTCTAAAATCCTTGTCAAGTTTGAATTAAAATTTCCCTTTATGGTGACCCATCTTATCCTTTCTCTAAGTGGATTTACTTAATATTTTGAAGGAAATTAGTTTAAGGTTAAGTCCTACCATGACCAAAACCCTAGGTGACATGGCATTAACAAACAAACCATTACAAGTGTCCAGTGGCACATTTAATACACATTAAACATCACCATGACATGCCTCTAATGTATTTATGAGATTAAATTTACTACACACATGCAAGCTTACATTTACACAATAAACACATCACAATGAGGCTTTTGAATCTTCCAAAGATTCACGTTGGCTAAATTGTGTCCAAATAAGTTTGGACCTTCTTTCCCCAATTAAGTTCTGTGGTTAAAATTCCTACATACTAAACTCAAATATCAGTAGCCCAATGAATAATTATATAAAATGCATGTATATAGGCACATAACAATTTTATAGTAAACAATTCACTTTAACATCATAATCAACTTTCATTTTGTAATCATTTTCATACAAGGCATTTGAAATATTAAAATATTATAATCTACATATCAACAATATTCTTTCCCTAATACGATCATGTTAATATAATGAATTGCACCATATTCTAATTCCTATCTTAATAATGAGATATTGAATCTATAACTTTTAAATCAGATAATATTAAAATTAGTTCCAAATACATATCTTAGGTGTGAATTACCAAAATGTAAACATCACAACTAGTATCCTTTGATTCAATTAAATCTAGTATGATTACTAACAATATCTCATTACTATAATAAGATAATAAATCATAGGATGTATCAACTATGTCAGTTAACTAGGATATTTGCATAGTCATGTCGCATAGTTTCAAAATCAATCACAGAATAAATCTATTACATTTTATTGGTCCATAAAATCTATCCCCATGTGTATCAAACTACCCACCTAATACTTCTTACATAATAATTAACTCATTACATTACATCATATCAAGTTCTATAGTGTAGATCCTTGTCCAATTTTGATAACAATTTTTATCTATGACTCATTAGTGATATTCATAAGGGTGTGTGTTGATTCATCTTTTCATAACAATCATATAATTAAATTGTCCTAATAGGCCATAAAGTATATTTAACCCATCAAAATAGTTTCTAAGTTATGACACCTCAAGCCTTTATTACATAGGTCTTAGCTTATCATCCTATTGTAATTTTAAATATAAAATGGTAATAACTTTTATATATATTTTTATTTTTATTTTTATTTTTATTTATTTATTTATATGTATCATAAGGTGTATGGTAACAATATATAATTTACATTCTGTAGACAAAAACACAAAATCTCATCTCATTACTCTTCCTAGCTCTAATAATATTCATATTATTAAGTTTTATAATAGGGTACTAGGGAAGATGCCTTATACTGTGTGTCTTCCTCTTTCATTCCCTAGTGTGAATGTTGCTACCTAGCTCTACATATATTATGAACCAAGTCCCCCAAGCATAATATACACTCAGGTTGATTTTCTTGATGATGCAAATATATCAAAAGACAAATGACTATGTGGGTAAAAATGAGAACCAAACTACAATCCTTTCATGCTTTCCTCTGATAATTAGAATATTTATTGGTTAAAGCTTGGTTATTTCCATTGAAATTGACTTCTATGCACATTTTGGGCCCTTCTCTACATTCCTTCACATCAGACATACATATGACCTCTTTGCTAATAGATGTCATCAATTTCATTAAAATTGTCAATTCTATGATCACATTCATCCATGGGCTTCATTCTTCCTCCATAATAAACTTGGCATCCCACATAACAAGGAATCATCAAGCTAGATCAAGGCATCCCCATTCTTTAAGAAGAACTAGGGACTAGTCAAGGTTTAATGTGGATGGACATGGTTATTCAACCCAATGCCAACTAATACTCCTTATGTTACATTAATAGAGAACTTGATACACTCTTGCATATTGTGAGGATTCTATCTCAAAATTTTGTCATTGTATAATTAATCATCCCTATCTATTATGATTATGTCATTCTACTTCCAACCTTGAATAATCTATGGTGTTCTAAGACCTTGTAACCATGCCTTCTTATGGAATTCTCTAAACCATGTTTGAATCTTCCATTGATTCTAGGAATGATACCGTATTGAAAGCCATGCATTAGTGATACTTATAACCACACACTTCCTTATCTCTAATATCATCATTAATGTTTGGGTTAGAACTTCATTCCTTCATCATAATGAAAATCTTGACATTATCGTAGTAGGAGTCTTTAAGCAAGAAGAGATGTGATATCACATGCACCATAACATTTAAATATGTTGTGTTACAATTGGAATTCAATCCACAATCCAAATATGTGACCCTCTATACATCCATCTATTGAGGCTTCCAAGTTCTTGATTACCTCCTTGTTGTGCATGCTCATTGTATGCACATTGGTTGCCTTCGGGTTTTCATCTCATATTACCATTCAAAAATGGGGCTAAACAAACTTGAGATATGGAGTAAGCAACCTGTGTGAGAACTAAAAAGAGGGAGGATTGAGCTCAAGATTGTTCAATCTTTGAATGCACCTTAGGACCCCAATCGAGCTTTGGGCATTCCTTGAAGCAATTTGTAGACACCACTATTACAATGTTTAAGCTCCAATCTTGGTATCATAATTGGGGGAATAGTAACCCTTTTGAAAAATATAGATTAAGACCACTCAAGTTTGATATATAAATTCTATATAATCAAAGCATTATTATTAATTTTTGACTTAAGGAGATTTTGTACCAAGTATGGGATGTACATGAACCAAACTTTTTTCTACTATCATAACTCATTCAAGTTCATGCCCTTAGTTAAGAAAAACTATTTAATCTTAGGCCTTCTATCAAATAGTTTATACATATACCATCCCTTTCATTCCTTTGGCATGATGATCAATTTCATACTCTAGCTTGATGAAAAACCATGATTGGGGTGTTCTTCAAGAGATGTTCTTTGACATTATGTCAAACATATCACGCACGTTGTCAATGCATGCCCAAGAATAAAATAATTGAAAAATGAGCTTGGGTGACTTTTTTGATGTCTTCTGTACACACATATTTGAAATACATTGTGGGATATTTGATCAAGCATCTCACTTGAAGGCCCAACTTAGAAAACCTTTTTTATAAGCCACAATCATGGTGATGAGTTCAACATTTAAAATGGTGTGAACGCCTTTCAAATAGGATCAACTTATGCTAGAAACCCACACTGTTTGATGGACACATCACACATATTAAAATATGGAGGGATGAAGATCAATTTATGTAATAAGATTCAAGCTACCAATACCAACAACCTTGGGATCACATCACTTGCATTCACTATTGGGAGCCTTCTTGAACTTTTCATTTATTAAGTGGAATAGGATTTGGAACTTTGCATTGGGATTCAAATTCTATTGCCTTTGGTAACTTTGAATTGAAACTAGAACTTTAGCTTTAGATTGAAATCTTAATAACCTTGTTGCATTAAAGCTGACTTGGTGTCTCTGAATTCTAAATTTTGAACTATTGAACTTGAAGTCATACTAGAAACTAGAAGCTAGAATTTAATATTGAAAACTAATGAACCTAAAAGATGAAGCATTTCAAAAAAAAGAAATATTGAACCTATTCCAATCAAATTTAACTAGTTCACACTACTTTGATCCTTTGTTCAAGGCAGTTCAAGACTCCACACTAAAAGTTTAATGACTGGGTCTATATGGGTATCAACACATAGTTAGCATATCTAGTGTTATTACACATGAGTATCATGTTGTGGTTTCTAATTATATTTCTTATATGGTTAAAATTTAATAAGGTTAATAATTGTGATATTAGTTGGATAACTAGTTCCCTCCTCCCCTCTCCCCCCTCTCAATTATATTGGTGGACTCTATATTCTAGCAAATATTAGAAAGCAAGTAAGAGAAATATTTACAAACATATTCTTTGTTGATAGAACATTTATCCCTAGAGATTGATATAGTTTAGAGGTAGCTTGAGGATTTTTTTAAAAGAAAAGACATCCTATGACCAATTTAGCAACATAGATTTTCAATCAACTAAGTTAGTATCTTGTGGGTTATATGCATTTAAATAGTTTAAAAATCAGCGAACATAACATGGAATGAAGGATTACCAAACATCAAGAGAAAATTTTATTGACTTTATTGCATTTTTTTATAATAAATTAGTATGAAGAGGAAGAAGAAGAAGGTAGTAGTAAAAAAATTCTTTGTATATAGTATTTGACTCACTTTTGTCATTCATGTCAAAGGGGGAGTGGAGTAAGAAAAAATGTATGTATATGTAAGGAGGAGTATACTATGTAATAGAATATAATAAATGGGGGAGTAATAAGTAATTATGAGATTCAGGATGTAAGATGGTATAAATAGCAAATGATCCACATTTTGAATTTCATAATGGCCATGTGAAGAATTTCACAAGTTTTTTTTTTTTTGTTTTTTTTTGTTTGCATTTTGGGGACTTAGCAAATTTTCCAAATGTTGCCTTCAATGGAAAAGGTGGAGACTATTGGAAATTTGGATAAGGTAGACGTAAGTAAAACTCAGGTGTAGAAACAACTTCCTACACTAATCTCTTAAGAGAAGTATGGTGCAAATCCTATTAAAATCTTTTAAACTTACAGATTCAATATCATGTAAACAACAATATTTCAGCCAACCAAGCATAAAGAAAGTTGATAGAGAAGGAAACACATAACACAAAGATTTTTTGATGAGGAAAAACCTTTTGGTAAAACAACCCCACCCCTCTAGAACCTGCACAATGCATTATCTTCAACAAAAGATTACAATACACTTGCAATGCAAGTTCAACAGCGACAACCGAAAACTCCAGTAGCAACTCATAGTACCCACAATACACTTTCTTGCATCACTCCTCTTTGCAACCCTAAAAATGCTTATAACATGTGCTTCACTTTAGGGTTACTCCCAAAGGTAACCATATTACGGTTTTACCATTCTTCGAGAAAATAGGAACCCTGAAAAAAAATTTAGAACCCCACTATTTTGGTAGAGTGTACAGTACTTGAATTTATCAGTTGCCACATGTCTTCACCTATCATCGAATCTTCCTGGCATAGCTCTTACATGTCATAGGAATCCATCATAACCATTTTAGCGATGATCTCCTTATACATAATTCAAGATGCCAACACATCAACATTATTTGCAAGAAATACATTTTACAAAACAAATAATAAGAATAGGAATTATCGAAGGTTGAGACACCTTATTCCTAACATTCTCCCACTTGCTGAACACTTTGTAAGAGCAACAAGAACTAACTGCTATAGGCCAAAAGGCCCATAGACTTCGAACACCATCTGAACTTCTCAGTGCCCACTAGTTTTGTTAATGCATTTGCAACATTCTTCACAGTATCTACCTTCTCCAAATTTACCTTTCCATGTTCCACCATATCTCTCATAGAGTGATACTGCACATCAATGTGCTTTGTTCTGGAATGGAAATTTGGATTCTTTGCAAGGCAAATAGCGCTCTGACTGTCACACCAAATAGTAACCTATTCTGCATCAACACCAACATCAGAACACAATCTTTGAAGCCAAATGTCTTCCCTACAAGAATAAGTAGCAGCCATGTACTCAGCTTTTGTAGTGGACAAAGCAAGCATAGGTTGTCTCTTGCTCATCCAACTAATGGCACCACCAAACATAGTGAACACATAAGCACTGGTGCATCTCCTATGGTCAATATCACTTGCCCAATCTGAATCAACAAACCCATGAATACAAACTGAATGCAGAAATCCAAAAGAGTTACCATGACAACATATGGAGTAATCTGATGTACCCCTCAAATATCTAAATACTTGCTTAACTGTATCCCAATGTACCTATCTAGGATTAGCCATAAACTAACTAAGGACTCCCACTGCTTGGGCAATGTTTAGTCTAGTATAGACCATAGCATACATAAGATTGCCAACTGCACTAGCATAAGGTACTCTACTCATGTCCTACATCTCACTTGGAGATTTTGGATAATCATCTACATATAACTTTGTTCCCACAAAAATAGGAACACATAGTGGTCTAAAATCTTTCATGCTAAACTTGTCCAACATAGACTTCACATACTTACTCTAACTCAACCAAAGTTTTCTGTTAGACCTATCTCTACTGATTTCCATACCCAAGATGTACCTAGCTACCCCAAGATCTTTCATCTCAAACTGTGCTGACAACTAAGATTTAAAATCACAAATCATACCCTTACCTTTCCCAAACAACAACATATCATCAACATATAATGCAACAATAAGAAGGCGGTCATTTTCAACTCTGAAATAAACACAATGATCTGATTTTGATCTTACAAATCCAATTGACAACACAAAGGCATAAAACTTAAGGTACCACATCCTAGGAGATTGCTTCAAACCATATAGAGATTTCTTTAATCTACAAACAAAGGATTATTTACCTATAACAATGTAGTGCTCAGGTTGTGACATATAAATCTCTTCCTCCAAATCACCATGAAGGAAAGTTGTCTTCACATCCATCTATTCTATCTCTAAATCATATGATGTAGCAAGAGATAACAAAAATCTAATGGATGTCAAATTTTCAATAGGAGAGAATATTTCACCATAATCTATTCCCTCTACCTGTGAATACCCCTTTGCAACCAATCTAGCTTTGTACCTTTCAACAATGCCATCTGCATAGAATTTCTTCTTGAACACCCATTTATAGCGAACATATTTTCCCCCTTTAGGAAAAGGTACAAGGTCCCAAGGTTTTTTTTTCTCTAATGAAGTCACCTCACCATCCATAGCCTCAATCTAGGAACCTACATCTTCCATGCCCATAGCCTCTTTCACAGATCTAGGCTCATCAGTGTTAGTAATCAAAGCAAAAGCACAACTGGAATCTAACATAGAATAACTAAACCTTTCTGGTTGCTTTCTTTCTCTCATGGATCTCCTCAAGGGCTGTGGTTGAGGTTGTTCTTCCTCTTCTTCTAAACTATCAGAGCTACTAGAGCTCTCCTCATCATTAGACCCAACATGGTCTCTCTGTTCAGTCTTCTCAGGGGTAGGAGGCAACTAAACAACATATTTTTCCTTTTCTTTTTCATCTTGTGTTAGCACAATAGGAGAAGATGTTAGCTCTCTAAAAATAACATTTCTACTATACAACACCTTACTAGTCACAGGATCCCAAAGCTTGTATCCTTTCACACCAGCACTGTATCCAATGAAAATACATTTAATAGCTTTATTTTCCAACTTAGATCTTTTCTCCTTTGGAACATGTTCATAAGCTTCACAACCAAAAACATGAAGATTTCTAATTCAAGGCTTCTTACCAAACCACACCTCCATGGGTTTCTTACCAACAAGATTTGACGTAGGAGATCTGTTAACCAAATAGTAAGTAGTGGCCACAGCTTCAGCCAAGAACCTTTGTTCTAAACCAGCTCCACTAAGCATACTCCTAGCCTTCTCCATCAGTGTCCTATTCATTCTCTCTGCAACTCCATTTTGTTGTGGAGTATAAGGAGTTGTCTTATGCCTCTCGATACCTTGTTCTTTATAGAATTGTTCAAACTTTGTTGAGAAAAACTCACCACCATTGTTAATTCTCACACACTTAGTCTTCTTACTAATCTAATTCTCTACAAGGGCTTTAAATTCCTTGAATCAACTAAAGACTTGTGTCTTACTTTTAAGGAAATAAATCCATGTCCTTCTAGTATAATCATCTATGAAAATACAAAAAATAAAAACTTGGAGATTGAAGGAACTTTTAGAGGACCAAATACATCAGAATGAATAAGATCCAAAACATTAGAAGATTTGTGAGAACTAGAGTAAAACTGAACACAATTTTGTTTACCATAGAAATAGTGTTCATAGAATTCAAACTTGAGATTGCAATCATTTAACCCCTCAACAAGATTTTTATTTTTCAAGGTTCTGAGACCCTTTTCACCAATGTGACCAAATCTCATATGCCACAACATTGTCTTTTCTGCGGGAAGCTTACCTTCCAAAGTGTTTGCATTTCCATAAAAACCAATAACCATAGAATTCTTCACTACTCATTCAGATGGTGAGGATGAAGAACTATTACATAGAGGGATACATGCATCTAGCTGAAATAAGGTACCTCTCCTAGTAACCCTTGCAAGCACTATCGATCCTCTCATCATCTTGCATCCTTCTTTTGAAAAAAAAACTTGCACACCTACATCATTCAGCATTCTTATAGATAATAGGTTTCATGCCAAACCTAGAATGTGTATAACTCCATTGATTCGCTTTACTCGTCCATCAAGAAATTTTATAGTGACCTTCCATGTCCAACTATCTTTAAGTGAGAATCATCACCCAAGTACACCTTTCCACCATCAAAATATTCATATTTTGAGAACCAATTTCAATGAGAGGTCATGTGAAAAGATGCACCTGAGTCAACCAACCACACATCATCAGATGCATGGGCTGTCAAAGCTAGGATGAATGTATCGCCATCTTCTTGAGATCTTTCTGAAGTTGAATCTGAACCTTTCTTCTTCTTCTTCAGCTCTTTGCAATCTTTACGAAAGTGCCCAGGTTTATCATAGTTCCAACATTTTGACTTGGACTTATTGGAAGCCTTTGACTTCCCACTAGATTTGGATCTACCCTTATTGTCAAACTTATTGTCATTTTTCTTCCCTCTTTCCGTGGATCTCCCACGAATAGTAAGGGCTTCTTTTTTCAAAATGGAAGCCTTTCTCTGCATCTCCTCTCATAGTAGTGAAGACACCACATCATCCATTTTGAAAGTGACTAACATGCTTCTTAGAGCCATCACAAGATGGTCCCATGAATCTGGTAAAGAACATAAAAGTATGTAGCAACGATCCTCCTCCTCTAACTTGACACCTGCTGATGTCAATTGTGCAACTAGCATATTAAATGCATTTAAATGATCTATTAAGGATCCACCTTCCTCCATGCATAGAGAGTACAACTTCTTCCTTAGGAATAACTTGTTCACCAAAGATTTGGCCTGATACATAGCCCCAAGTCTTTCCCACAAACTATATGTGATTTTATCATCTAGAACATTCAGAAGAACTGCATCGATTAAATAGATTCTTATGAGACCCTTAGCTTTATGGTCTTTGATATCCCAATCTACTTGAGCTATAGTTACTGGTCTTGTAGTGCTTGAAGTCACTTCCCATAGGTCACAATCTTCCAACATGTCTTCCATCTTGAGTTTCCACAACTCAAAATTAGTGCCATTAAATTTCTCCACCTCCATTCTTCCATATGATGAACTCGCCATCTCAATCTACAAATAAGATTCAAGATGCTCTGCACAAGACTCCCACTCAACTTGATATTAGCTCAAAAAACCCTACCAAACAACTAGGATCAAAATTTGATCAGGCTGTGATACCACGTGTAAGGAACTCAGGTGCGGAAACAACTTGCTACACTAATCTCTTAAGAGAAGTATGGGGCAAATCCTATTAAAATATTTTACATTTATAGATTCAATATCATGTAAACAACAATATTTCAGCCAACCAAGCATAAAGAAAATAGATAGACAAGGAAACACATAACACAAAGATTTTTCAATGGGGAAAAACCTTTCAGTAAAACAACCCCACCCCTCCATAACCTGCACAATGTATTATCTTCAACACAAGATTACAATACACTTGCAATGCAAGTTCAATAGTGACAACCAAAGACTCTAGTAGCAACTCATAGTACCCACAATACACTTTCTCACATCACTCCTCTTTTCAACCCTAAAAATGCTTATAACATGCACTTTACTTTAGGGTTACTCCCAAAGGTAACCATATTAGGGTTTTACCATTCTCTGAGAAAATAGGAACCCTAAAAAAAAAATTGAAACCCCACTATTGGGGTAGAGTGTATAGTACTCAAATTTATCAGTTGCCACATGTCTTCACCTATCATTGAATCTTCCTGACATAGCTTTTACGTGTCATAGGAATCTGTCATAACCATTTTAGCGATGATCTCCTTATACATAATTCAAGATGCCAACACATCAACATTATTTGCAAGAAATACATTTTACAAAACAAATAATAAGAATAGAAATTATCCAAGGTTGAGACACCTTATTCCTAACAGTAGATAGTATGAGGCTTTCATTTATGGAAACATATATTTAGTATGAAGTGATAAAAGTATGAAGATGAAATTTTACAAGTAGACTTAGAAAATTATCTACATATCATGAAGATTATGTATCAACATAGGAACCATTTTGATTGGTGAGATTCATAGAGAAATTATTGGCATGTGCACAATTACCTAGTGATAGTAGACTATGTCAAGATATCATAACTAAGTGCATGGAAAGTATAATTTATACAAACAAAGTTATGACAGTGTTTCCAATTGTAGTACTAAGCTAAAAAAACATGATAGACTTAAGGAATGATGTGCTTTATGTTATGATTTTTTTTTTAATAAAAAATAATTAATTGAATAATCAAGGATGACACCATATATGTCAACCCTAAGTGGATGATGTATATTTCTATATTTTGAGATATGTGTGAAAGCCTAAAGGTTGATAATAAACACTACTACATTTGATACCAAATTGCAATGGTAGGTCCATCACAATTTCAGCATCGCAACCTATCATCATCACAATTCTATCAAAATTATCATGACGTTAGGTTGTAATGACATAATAGTGAGAGACCTTTAATCACAATTTGGTATCAAATATTGCCATCAGAATTGTGATGGATCTGCCATTGCAATTTGGTATAAAATGTAGTAGGAAGAGAGAATCATATAATATTATGTATAAGATGAAAAAATAGTGTTGATCTAAATGTAGAGGAATGAAATGGATATAAGATTTACTTCTAAATCCAAATTCCCAAATGAGAGAGATCTAATTGATTAACCAAAAGAGCTAACACATAAAAGAATCAATCTATGGAGAATATGAATAGAGACAAAAACCTTATATTTTATTATGAAAATTATTTATTGAAATATTAATTTAATTAATAATAAATGCTAACCTTAAAGTAGGGTAAATCTAGAAAATGTTGTTTTCTTGATATCTATATATAGTTTTGAAAAATTTTGCAACAGGATCTGGACTAGAAATGTAGAGATAGAAAAAACCCATAAACCTTTTGTCTTTTTGAATGTCAACCTTTACCAAAAGCTAGGGTAGGATCTTTCCAACCTTGAAATGCACTACTCCAATAGAAATATTATTTGCAAATCCCAGAAGTTTTCCAAAAAGGGTTTTCGAATCTGCACTGATATTTACTATCCCACACCTACTCCTGCAACAAAAAGGGAATTTTTTTTTGGATTGGGGGGTTTCCTTGTTCAAAGCATAGTTCAAAATTAACCATTAAAAATGGAATTCAAATTGCAATTAGATAAACAAAGTAAAATGGAACTTTTCACCTTGCTAAAGTTGAAATCCTTGTGGAGGATTTGAATCCTTGAATCCACAAGTATGGATGCCCCAAATGAATGTAGAATTGACTATGGAATGTCTCAAATCAATAACATTACATCTTAAACACCAATCTTGAATGGATCTTGGAATAGAAAGAGGCTTGAATGAATGTGGATGTTAAGAATCTTCAACAAGAGAGCTTCAAAGAGATTGAATCGTTCAATAATTATTAATAGATCTCTCTGATAAATTGAGCACTTGAATGGTTTTCTTCTCTTTTCTTTCTTGATCAATTTATTGTAATTATGCTTGAATTAAATAGAAGGTGGATACTTGATCATGGAAAAATATTTCTCTATGTGGATTGTAAAAATGAGAGAGAAAGGCTTCCTTTTATAAAAACTTCTAGAAAGATCGACGTGAGAGAATTAAATTCCAAATAAGCCTTAAGACTTAGAAATAGACCTAAATTAAATAAAACTTAAGAGTTTTCCATTTTGAAAGCCAAAACAGCTGACTCAGAAGTGAGAAATTAAGCTTTCTGAAGCTCAATATCCTAAAACCTTTGGAACTTGAAATTTGGACCTAGGGTCAAGGTCAATGTCAATCTTAACCTAGGTCAAGGTCAAGGTCATCCTTTATCTAGGTCAAATTTGTGGTCAACCTTGACCTAAAAGTTCATCCTTAACCCCAAAGGTCAAAGATCTTAGATCTTAAGAAAAGGCTACCAAAAAAGGGTTGGAAACATGGGAGAGAGAAGCAAAACAAGGCAAAGAAAATAAGTCCAGTCAAATACCCACTCAAGGCACTTGACATGACCCTAGACCACATGCTCAAAGAGCCTAAACTGGTCCTAAATGGAAGTTCTTCCATTTTCTAACAATACGTTATGGTAAAAAGGAAAGATTTAAAATGTGAGCTTAAGTGAGATTATTATTTTTATTTATGCTATTGTTTTGTGATGCAAATTTTGTGATTAGATTAATAAGAGCTAGTGTATGTAAAGATGACACAATGGGCAACAAAGATCATATCATATATTGAAGATATCAACATTAAGAAGGATTTTTTTGTGCCTATACTTTTTTATACTAAATATCAGTATATTTTGCATGTTTGGTTAGTGGGCTCATCTTTCATACATTATATAACTGTGATAACAACTCCTAATAGGCTTGAGGCTTCTAACAAGGCATAGTCCTCTAACAAGGACCAATACACTATACATATGAAATAGAGTCCTAATAGGATCAATATCTTTCAGAACATACTTTTGATTAGTGGGTCATTTTTTGTGTACCATCCCCACTAGGGTTTTCCCTTGGACAAGGTTTCCTTAGTTAACAAAATATGGTCTTATGTAATGTAGTACTTTATGGTTATGTTTACTACTCAACTTAATCATTTGTTTTTCTTTTCTACAAGTTATAAGCTCTTGAATGATATGCATAGTTGGGAAAAAAATTGTGGAATACTATTTCACCATCCTCCCTGCTCTCAATATTTCTAATTTCTACCAAAAACCACCTAAGAACTGGCAACCAAAATGTTTTCACTCTTTTTAAATAGGCTCCATTAGGAACCTACCTTGTTAAAGGTTACATAAAAATTGTTAATGTGACCTTGTTAGAGGATGTACATCAAAAATCATCTAGATGTTGTCACTCCTTGATATTTCTAAAGAGTGGTATGCTCTAAAGGACTTACAAACATTACTATTGAATGTTGCAATATAGGATTTAAAAATACCATTAGGCTCACTTGGTTAAGATAATTTTCTACTATAATGGTAAGAAAGTAATGATGAAATGATCTATTAAGTTTTAGCACTACCTTTCTTCTTCGGATCTCTACCTCTCTCAACCTCCTTCTAATCCATTTCTAGCTAAATCACACACTTCACACTTTAACTTAGAACTTCCTTTGCTTGATGTTCACATTATTATTATTCTTGGTCAACCTTATTCTTTCTTCTTTGAAAAATCAATGAACAATATCATCATCAGGAACAAAAAATCATTTTGTTGATGCCTTTAAATAGAAAAAAAATTCCAATCCAAAATATCTTTTTCTATAAAAAAGCATTCTAGGTTTTACTACTTAATCAAAATTATAGATCTTCATCAATTTAGACTCAATGAATGTAGACACTTAGGAAATAGACTTTCACCTTAAACTTTGTGCTCCATTTTAAATTGATAAATATTGTTCATTAGATCTTATTTGAATTTGTCAAGTTGTTGATCTCTTAACTAACTTCATCCTTATCCTTGAAACTTCTCAAATATTATTGATTTTCACAAACATTCAGCCTCATATATAATATTTTCTATAAAAAATCTTCATGTTCATGCTTGGTGAACATTAAAACTTGCTTGCTCAATACTAGAATCGATTAAAACTAAAATTACTCATTTAACACTATGTTCATTTGCTGACAAAATTTTCTTTCTTATACATCTTTCTTGAGATAATTAAACCAACATTATAATATTATAGTCTAACTCATTCAAGTCCCTATTGAATACCATATACTTATCAACACATACATCACCATAATTTCTTAAAATCCTCTTCATAAAATGAATCCTCTTCATCAATTAAATGATATGAAACTCCATTGAATTGGTAGAATGTCTAATTAGAGACATCAATGAAAACATAACAAGTGATATGTCTCTTACACATACATTAACAACATTATCACTTGGGACTAACAAAATTCTCATCCTTTGACACAATCAAACTGTCATAGCCAAAATTTCAAGACAAAAATACAACTCTAGAAATTTTTCTTTTCTTTTTGTTCTTTGTTTAAATAAATAAATTTATTTATTATTTTTATTTTGATAATAATAGTTATGACTAAGTCATCTAAGTACTAAGATAAAAAATGACAAGTTTATAATTCTCAAGTCTTGAGGTTGCACCATTTGGTCTCATGTGTTTAGGGTTTAATGTTTAGTACTACCTTATTGATCAAGGTGATATTAATTAGGTTAAGATACAAATATGAAAGGGTTTTTTTTACTTCTAGGCTAGATGTACAAATGTATTCAATAACATTAGATTGCTTATCCATCATTGAATATATTTCTTATCTAAACTAACCTTAATTATGATTACGATTTACCTATGTTTCTCGATCTAAAGCATGTAGAGAATGTAATTAAGACTGGCTTATCCATACTATCTTAACTAATAATCTCCACTAAAGAATACTTCCTACATTTACAAGTCAATTATGTCCTATTGACTAAGGCTATCTAATATTTAAATTTTCTAAATCCTAACTAAGCATCTTAATCCTATTAACTTACTAATAGTTTTCAATGTACCCCAAAGCAAAGCTAATTAATGTGACTGAATTATATAATAAACATCCCATGATAAATATTCATCATTGAATGCCTAGAATAAATTTCAATACATTCTATGTACCTTAAAAGCATTAATAGAAATTAAGGAATGAAATAATTATATAAAAATATTCTATGTATATAAAATAATATATAATATGTCTACACTATAGGATATAACATATACTATTCCTAACAATAAAATCACTTTATTACACTAACTCATAAACCTACACCAATCTCAAATGCAATTTCCAACCTTTTTCAATGAACATATATTTGATTTTCAATTTAATAGCCCACTCCTATCCTAACCCTAAAACTTCATACCTTACACTCCACATGATTATAACTATCCTAACACTAACTACACCTATTTTTCCTTCTACCAACTTCCTCATAGTTATCTCCCTACTTTATCCCAACTAAGCCTATTAATTTTCTAACCTACACCTTTTTTCCCCATTCCCAACTCCATGCATTTTTTTCCTAAGGTACGTGTAGAGGTTGAAAAGGTTTGACCCTAGTTTTGGGCAGCCTTTAGAGGTGCCTAGGGAGGAGTTAAAAAGTGGGGGAAGTTGGGAGTCACATGACTTCCCTCTTTCCCATGGAAATATTCACACATCCTTAAGACATAGGGGGATGATATAAACTTTGATTATTATTTAATTTGTTTTGTTTTTGGGTTAAGTGTGCTTTCTAGGAATGATGGTCACTCACCTAGGAAAGAGGCAATGAGGTGGAAGCCTTTTCTTTTCTTTTTTTGTTTTTTTCTGCTACCTCTTATCACATCATGTCCTTCCATGAGTATTTTTAAATTAGTATTTCTTATTTTTCCTTTCTATGGTTGATCACACGAATCTTATGACTCCTACTCATTTCCTTGACATGAATTGGTGATTTAAATGTGGATACAGTCTTATGTCTACTTCTACTTTATGGGATGTCTAATTATAATATAAGAAAGAATATTATATTTGAATATTTTATTGGTCTGTATTGGACATTAGATATTTTCCACCCCTCATACAAATCCTAGAGAGTTTAAAAATTCATGTATAGGCTTATTTTCTCTTGAAGTTTATGCTATGAGACTATATGACACATCTTTTGTATTCAACTATAATGTTTGGCACGTTGGGTTGGTAGTAATCTGATCCTACCTTCCCATACGCATATAAATACCTAGATTAAGGATGCATTTAGGAATTACTTGAATAATTATTTAAAACATGGAATGAATTGAAGTATGACCAAGCATGAAGTAAATAAGTTACTAGTTCTTATGAATAATGTTACTTAAGAGACATTGATTGACAATTTCATGCTTAAGTGGGATTTTTTGAATATTACAATTGAAATGAATTATCTTGTATTAATTTCTGATTTAATTGATCATGATACCAACAATTCCTATTCAATACCAAATTGTCAAAAAAAAACATTGGCTATCCTTCGAAATGAGTCTTCTTTACATTCAACCATGTCTGTCTTCCATTTCTTTTCATCTATTCTATAGCATTAAATCGTTCAACACAAAAAAAAATAGATCTCTATAATTTCTATGCATAACATCCAAGGAGCTTCTTTGTAGCATAATACACAAAAGAACAAATAAAAATTTTCCTTACCAATACAATGTTCAAAGACATGGAGGAGTGCATCACACAATAGAACCATAAAAAGTTTTAACTTTGCAACTACAATGCTCATGACATGGAGGAGGTGTAAGGCCCCTTCCCTAGCAGCCCATTATAAATCTTGATAATATAAATAGGAATAGATTTTGGAAGAGCAAGGAGATATAATGTCATGTTTCTACCTCTTTTCTATAGGATGTGAATTTTATATTATCAACATACACCTTATGATAGAACAGTGGTGAGTAGGTTCTCGGATTTAAGTATGCCATGATTGGCATTTTCCTTACCAATAATGAACCTAAAAACTTATTGAGATTGATGCACATTTTAGTCATTTTTGTGTTAAGTATCATATTCAGAATTACTTTAGTTGATAGGCTAAGACCTTAGGGAATAAAGGCTCAAAGCATTATAACTTAGGAATTTTGTCGATAGGTTCATGATATTTCTTGAACTATGAGGATAATTGACTTAGGTGGTTACTATGTAAATATGAATCAATGCCCACCTTATGATATTTCTACTAGTCATAGATGAAAATTGTTATCAAAATTAGATAATGGTCTACACAGTAGAACTTAGTATGATATAATGCAATAAACCAATTATTGTGCAAGTAGTATTAGGTGGATATGTTGATTTTCACAAGGACGAGTTTTATGGCTGAATAAAATGTAGTAGATTTATTCTATGATTGATTTTGAAAACTATGTGACTATGTAATCCCCCTAATGTACCTAACATAATTGATACACCTTATTATATGCTTTATCTCATAATGATAATGGGATACCGTTAGTAATCCAACTATATTGAATCAAAGGATACTAGTCGTTATGTTTACATTTTGGTGATTTTGACCTAAGATATGTATTTAGAGCTAATTTTCATGTTGATTAACTTAACAATATAGATTCAACATTTCATCACAATGTTAGAAAATGGAATATAGTGTGATTCAGAATATTAATTTGATTGTGATAGGGAAAGGTTAATGTTGATATACAAATTTTGATATCTTAATGTTTTGAATGCCTTATTATATGAAAATGATTTTAAAAAAATAAAAAAAGGAAGGTTAGTTATGAAAATTTGAATCTTTTGATTTCGAAATGTTAAAATTTCATGCATCTATAAACATATATTTTTATATAGTTTTCATTGGACTATTGATGCTTAGGTTTAGTGTGTAGGCAATTGAACCATGGAATTTAATCAGGGAAACAAGGTCCAAACTTATGTGGATATAGTATAGCCAAGGTGAATCTTTGGAAGATGACATGTATAAGCAAGGTCTAAACTTAAATGGAATATTACATAATTAGAATATTCTTACTTGTAAATTTTGTATGTGTTGATGACATGTCACCTAGGGTCTAAGTCATGGTTGCACTTAAACTTAACTAATTGCCTTCCAAAAGATTTAGGAAAATCCACTTGGAGAAAGCATAGGATGGGTCACCATCAAGGGAAATTTCGAATTCAAACTTGAGAATAATTTTTGAGGGTCAATAGGTGGTCCCAAAGTGCCATTTTTGTGAAAATAAGCTACCCATATGTTAGCATAACATGTTAGTGGCCAAATTTTGACCATTTTAGTGCTTAGCTAGCCTAGGGGACCCCTTAACCAATGCATTCTTCCACCAATTCGAAAATTAAGTTGTCTCATTAGTTCACCCCCATCTTTCCTATTAGTCAAAGGTAACAAAATTGGTAGGGACATAGTTGTCAGAGATAGTGGCTTGGTCTTTTTGAAAAAAAGAGATAGAGGGAGAGTCTTTTTAGTGGACTTGGACAAACTAGTGGGGTGTTCACCCACTCTCTAAGCCTAGAGACAATTAGGGTTCTGGAGAAAGCTAATGAGAAGGAAGCTCAGCAATAACTTTCATTTTCCTTTAGCTTGGATCAAGGTTGGTGGCCATGCCATACTATCATTTTCACTTTCTCAATGATGTTGTTTCTTGTATATATTATGGTAAAATTCGTGTCATGGGTTTGTGTTGAGAATGTTGGTATGTTCCATTATTGTGATGGATTTCTCTTGTAGATTTTTTCATCTTTTTTTTGTGTGTATATGAATGTTAATGGGTGTGAAGACTTCACTTACCCTTTGGGGAGAAGAGATGCCTTGGGTGAAGGGGTTAGTTGGGTTTGAAAATTTAGTTGAGAACCTTGGAGTATGAGCTCCATTGTATGCCATAATCATTAATACTTTTCTTTGGGGGTGATAAGGGAAGTATGTTGTGGAAGTGAAGTTTATGGAGTATGGCCTCCAAGAAAGTTATTGCTAATGGTAGTATGTTTGGAAGATGATTGTGAATGCCCCAAAAGGGCACGAAGTTTTCTTATTTGTGAAAGCCCTAAAAGGGCATGAAATTTCTAATTATAGATATTGGTTGATATGGCAAGTCTCCTATTTTAAAAGCACACCTTCACCCATTGTTTTCATGATTTCAATGGTGAATCATTGTGTTAAAACCTTAAGGGAATTATATGTATTGTAATGTTATGTTATGCGTTGTTAATAGTTGAGTGTAACCTGTTTGATCCCTGTTTCCCCAACTCGCTGGGTGGCTTTTTAGAGGCCTAGGTTGAGAGGTGAGCCTCCATGGTTCTTGGTTTTGTGTCCTTTTGTAGGTTTGTGAGATTGGGATCTACGAGGATATTAGGGATCTCCTTTACATTGATGAAGCAAGGAAGAATATTTCATTAAAGTGATATAATTGGAAGGATGATAGCTCCATCAATGTCTAGAGCATTATATTTGTAAAGTCAAATTTCCTCATTGTTGTTTCATGAAATCTATTGTGCAAGAAAGAACATCATGTCAAGTACATTATTGTGAATATTGATGTATGAAAAACATTTAGGTATTATCATTAGTATGGTAAGATTCAAACTTATGTATTTAGTGTGGAAAGATTCAATGGTGCATTGGTATGAAATTAAGGAAAATTAGCTCTATCATAGTAGATATAAATGAGGAGAAAAGAGGAATTCATTTCAAAAGATAGTCATTTTATTTTTTTATACTCTAGTAAGTACTTAAAAATGTAGAAATGTAATCATTTTGGATTAGTACTAGACAAGAAAGCAAGAAAATAAAATTTACATCACATTGATTTTATTTCAAATGCATTTCAAGTGTTAAGTCATTGATCAAGGGATATTAAATAGATTCAGTAACCTCCACCTAGACATTAGAATATTGGAATAACATCATATTTCTATTGAGTTAGACTTAGGTTATAAGGATTGAGGATGGGACAATTCAACTAGTGTAATCTATTGCACATACATGCTTCAGAGACTAATCTATAGGTCCTCCACCTAGACATTAGAATATTGGAATAACATCATATTTCTATTATGTTAGATTTAGGTTATAAGGATTGGGGATGGGACAATTCAACTAGTGTAAAATAGTGCACATTCATGCTTGAGAAACTAATCTGTAGGTGTGAATTAGTTTTCTAGAATTTGTATGAGGATGGCGGAAATAATCCTTTGGGTAAAAGCATAGATTTGTGTCACTGTTTATGATACCAAAACCAATTTTGGTCAAATATCATTTCTCTATCAAAACTCTTTTTAAAGAAAAAACTAAGAATACCCTTTTACAGATCTCAGATTCAATATCATCATTATATAAATTTTTGAGTGTTTTGATTAGTTATAATATGTTATAATATCAAAATATTATAAGTTTATATTTCAACATTTCAGAAGAGGCTCCCTCAAATAAGGAAAAAAAATAGTAAATCATATCAAAAAAATTAAAAAATTATATTTATCTCTAGAGGAGAGAATCCTCTTTATGAATATGTAATGTTTTTTCAAGAAGGTATAGATTTGATAAGGAAGTCTTAATAGAAGGAAAAAACTATTGGATTTTGATAAGGTCAAACTTGAGTACTTATAACAAGGAAAATATACATCAAAAATAATTATTTCTTTTTTTGTTCACTAACTATACATGTCATCTATAAGATATTTTCAAATCAGAACAAAAAAGATGATTTGCATATACTTGTTTGATAGGAACTGGACACCATATATTTTTTACAGTTAATAAAGGGACTTCAAAATAAAATAAAATGAATAAATTCTTACTCAAAAAAGGTATAAAAATTATAGGCATAAAATTCATCCAATTCTACACATTTCATCAGTTTACATCATCTTCATATTTTAAACACAAATACCATTTTTTTTGTCTTTAATGTTGAACTAGCACATTCTGATATCTCATTTCCTTATAAAAGGTGACACAGGTTTGCGCTTTTACCCCTCTGTCTATTATAGACAAATAAAATATTCTTGGTGTACCCTCCTTGGCATCCCCCAATATAAAACAAAACATTATATAATAATGAAATGATAGAATTCAAAAAAGACACCACATAGTCCAAGAATGCAAGAGATGAATTTAATTCTTGAACCCACCCATGATTCTATGTGTATTTAAAATATCACCCTCAAACAAAAAAATAATAATATAAATATTATGCATGTATACATACATAAAAAGATATTCGCACAAGCATATCATCTTTTTAAAAATTGACCAACATGGAGAAAGCACGAGTCAATGTCTTGTACCATAATTAAATATAAAAAATAAACCTATTCACCTAAGCTTTGTGCATCCACCTCCCTAGGCACCTAATTAATCCCAAGAAAGATGCACATACAATGCTCCCTTATACAAGTCAATTTTTTTAAAAATATATATAAAATAATAACAACCATGGTTTGTATCCATGAGTGAGTGGACCCTTTGGGTTGAGACCACACCATCCCTTCCCTTCCATGCACTAGTTTCTATACACCCTCTCACTTCCCTAAATGTTTGGTTAGGTTGGTTGGACATACCACCACAGACCCATGTGAAGACCAAGGAAATTGGGAAGTGGATTTTGGAAGAGTGCCAAATAGGATGGGTAAGAGTTTTGGGGTTTGGGAATAGAGAAGCACTTAGGCTTTGGCACCAATGGAAGGTAGTTAGGGAGTTGTGATAATGAAGGGGGTACGTAGATTTCCTAGGAGATTGTGAATAGAAATTATAGTTAGGGATTAGTCCATGTGGATAAACTTAGGAATTAGTAATGGTGAGTTTT
This sequence comes from Cupressus sempervirens, assembly GCA_028749045.1. Lineage (NCBI taxonomy): Eukaryota > Viridiplantae > Streptophyta > Pinopsida > Cupressales > Cupressaceae > Cupressus > Cupressus sempervirens. The sequence continues at coordinate 952,983,505 of CM053785.1, read as the reverse complement.
AAATAAAAATAAAAATAAAATGTTTTAGTGGTAAGGTGGTTTTAGTAAATTAGTTAGTAGTTTAGGGATTTAAGAGTAAGGTAAGCTGAGTACTAAGTAGGTGAAGATGATTATGTTAGTAATTAGGCTCATTATTTATATAATTCAAATTTGGTAGTGATTAATTATACAATGTAGTTAGTAGGTATGTGATATGGACCAGTTAGAAATAAGTATATGATTGATTAGAAAATATTAATATGGTCAAATAGATTTGTATATAATTTAGTAGAGAAATTAGGGTGTCATGGAAGTATAGTTTATCCAAGATGGTATTTTTATAAAAAAGAAAAAAATTAATAACCATATAATGAGTAATACTTTTGTATTAAAAATTAGAATTTATGACATCACACTAGGTTTCAAGCAACATCTTAGACATGAACATGTATGTATATTGCTAAACTTAGTTACATTGTAGATAGAGATGAAAATGTATATATAAATGTATAGTACTAAGGTGGTTATGTTATAAATAGTAGTTTCAAATTTACTTCTAATATCTTGCTTGTATTAGGTATTGGTATATATAGGATACAACACTAGGTGATAATATGTTCGAGTCACCATTATGTTGCATGGATGAGTTGTAAGTGTGAAGATGTAATTGTATTATAAATGCATATAAACATAATCAAACATTTGATAGAATTAATAATTTATTTTCTTAAATCAAATCATTTAACATCTACATATGATTGCAAACTTAACATCAAATTAAATGAATCATGTTGCTACACACGGATTGGTATGTATACCTACTGTTCACATTTACATATGAAATATGCATACAAAAGACTCCTTATATATATATATTGTGAAACCTAATAGTATTTTATAGCTATAGATTTATAGTAGGATCTATCTTCCTTTCATTCCATGACTTGTAAATAAATTTGTGTGTCATAAAATTTTTGTGTCCATGGATGCAAGCCTTGGGAACCTGTGCTCATAATAACTATGACTTTGATCATGACTAGGATATGAATAACCTTGTAGCAATAATATCAATGAAATAGATTTGGAGGTAGAACTAAATATTCTAAGTATGTTAGTTACCTAACACCTTTATGGTCGAGTGCCCTCTACTTAGGGTTATCTTTAAAATTAAAAAATAAATAAATTATTTGTGTTTTTGCCGATAAATCTAGGCATGAAAGGAGGACTTCATCCTTCCAAATGCATTACATAATGACATATCTTTTACTTCTTTAGAAATGAAATGGGGAAACAATCATAACTTCATGGATCCAAATAGCACAAAACTTGAAAATGCATTTACACAAGAATCGTGGAAGCTCACTTCCCATCCTAGGCTTCTAAGAAGTCACCCACCAGATTGAGGAAACAAGAGTCAAATGGTTTACAATCATGTAGCTAAGAACACATACAACATAACATCACAATACATATATAGCCCCTCCAAGGTTTAACACAATGATTCACCATTAGAATCATGAAACATTGGGTGAAGGTGGGCTCTCCAAAGAGTAGAATACCATATCCATACACATTTATACATCTACAATTGCATAATGCCTCTTCAAGGCGATCAAATACATCCTCCTCATCACATCAATACACTTATACCTCCCATAATACAAAATGCCTCTTTGAGGCTATTAAAATACATCACTACACTTATACCTCCCATAGTAAAAAACAAGGCATATGGCTTCAATGTAGCCGATACTCCATGAACAACAAAACCATCTCCAAGAGGAAATTCTCTCAACTTCAATGTTGATCCCAACTAACCCCTTCACCTAAGGTATCTCTTCCCTCCCAAGGGTGAGTGAAGTCTTCACCCTCATTAATAATCAACACTCACTAAAAAAAAAAAAAACAAGAGCATAGAAAGAAATCCAAAGAAGGTGAATGCAACACAATACAAAATCTTATTTCACCAACAACAATTTAACAAGATTAAAACACCATTATGCAAGTGCAATAAGAACATCATGGCATGGGCAACAATCTTGGTCCAAGCTAAAGGTAATGATAGTTGTTGAAGAGCTCTCTTCTCCTTAGCTTCCTCTCCAAAACCTAATTGTCTCTAAACTTAGAGAGTGGATAAACACTTTTTTAGTTTGTCAAAGTTCACTAAAACGAGTCTCCTACTATCTCTTTTTGGAAAAAACATCAAGCCATTATCTCTTTCAACTTTGTCCCTACCAAATTTTCTATTTTAACCAAGTGGAAAGTTGGGGATGGACTCATGGGACAACTCAATTTTCGAATTGGTGGAAGAATTCATTGGTTAAGGGAGCCCCTAGGATAGCTAAGAAATAAAATGGTTAAATTTGGGCCCCTAGCATGTTATGCTAACATATGTGTAGCTTATTTTCAATAAAATGGTACTTTGGGACCACATATCGACCCTATAAAATCCTTGTAAAGTTTGAATTCGAAATTCCCCTTGATGGTGACCCATCCTATCCTTTCTCCAAGTATATTTGATTAAATATTTTGAAGGGCATTTAATTTAACTTTAAATGTTCCCATGACCAAAACCCTAGGTGACACGTCATCAACACATAAACAAATACAAGTGTCAAGTGACACATTCAAAACACATTACACATCACCATGTCATGTCTCTAATGTATATATGAGACTAAATTTACCACACAAATGCAAGCTTACATTTATTAAATTAGCACACCACAATGAGATTTATGAATCTTCCAAAGATTTGTTGTGGCTAAACTATGCCCACATAAGTTTGGACCTTCTTTCCCTGATTAAATTCCATGGTTCAATTGTCTACATAGAAAAATTGAGCATTAGTAGTCCAATGAAAATCATATAAAAATTCATGTGTGTAGATGCATGACAATTTTAAGATTTCAAAATCAACATATTCAATTTTCCATAATTAACCTCTCTTTTTCTAATCATTTTCATATAAAAGGCATTCAAAACATTAAGATATCATAATATACAGGATGACATTAATCTTTCCCTATCACAATCAAATTAATATTTCAAATCACATTATATTCCATTTTCTATCATGGTGATGAAATGTTGAATTTATATTGTCAAGTCAACCAACATTAAAATTAGTTATAAATACATATCTTAGGTCAAAATCACCAAAATATAAAAATCAAGACTAGTATCATTTGATTCAATATGCATTGATTACTAATAGTATCCCATTATCATTATGAGATAAAACACATAATAAGGTTATCAATTATGTCAAGTAAATCAGGAGGTTTTCCTAGTCACATAGTTTTCAAAATCAATCATAGAATAAATTTATTACATTTTATCGAGCCATAAAATATGTGCTCATGAATATCAACATATCCACCTAACACTACTTGCACTATAATTGGCTTATTGCATTACATCATATTGAGTTATACCGTGTAGACCCTTATCCAATTTTGATAAAAAATTTCATCTCTGACTAGTAGTAATATTTACAAGGGTGCATGTTGATTCATCTTTCCATAATAATCATCTAATTCACTTATCCTAAGAGGTCATAAAATATCATGAACCCATCGACATAGTTTCTAAGTTGTGACATCTCAAGTCTATATTCCATAGGGTCTTAGCTTATCAATGTAATGTAATTTCAAATATGATACTTGGGAAAAAAATGAATAAAATATGCATCAATCTTAATAAGCTCTCAGGTTCATTGTTGATAAGGAAAATTTCCAGCAAGGCATACTTAGATTCCAAAACCTTCTTACCATCACTCTATCATAAGGTCTATGGTAAAAATCTATAATTCAAAAAATATAGAACATGACATGTCATCTCCATTATTCCCCCTATATCTAATCGTATTCATGTTATTTAGATTTATTGTAAGGTACTAGGGAAGGGGCCTTACACAAACATTGGACAATTCTAAAGTTTGTAGATCCTAAAGTTCATATTAAGAGTTTTAAGGAGTGGAAGGTATAATATCATAATATGGATCCATGGATTATAAAGAATTTGAAAGAAGATAGGAGTTTCTCAATTGACATTTTTAAATTCTTCTTATAAAAGGTCATTGCAATGGGGAATTTTTTTTCCAAATTTCTAGTAGAAGCTCAAGATATCAAATGGAACACATGAAGAAAACACCTCTCCATTCTATACATACTACAATATCAATGACCATAATTTGTCATGTTTCATAATGGGGTAAGGAATATCTTGAACATACAATAATCACTTCCATGGAAATGAAGAAGATAATAGAGTATAAATATGTTTCACTTGGTGTAGTTTTTGTAATTTCTTGTTTTGTTTGTTTTTATGTTTGTAAATATTTTGGATTCTATCAGTTGATTGGGACTATTTAGATTTTAAAAGGCAAAAAATATAAATATTTAGAATCTTGCCACTTCCTATTTAGGACAAAATTGAGAACCATTCTTTATAAATTAGTCTCAACTAAAAGTATAGGAACTCTCAATTGTACTTGCTCTTTTTTATATCAATAAAATATATCTTGATTTCTTGTCCAATTAGGGTAACATCTATCATTATTAATTCAATCTCTTTATTATAATCAATTGAAGGATTTATTTTCCCTTCAAATCTTGTGTAATTGGTTGAAACCTGGTATTGTTGATTTGAACAAATATAATTCAATTATGAAGTCTTCTCCTATTGTTTTCTATCTAATTGGTTCCTATCTAAGGATAAAATATAATTGGACATGTTAATATAATAAATTCACTTCATTCACATTGATAGAATTGCTTGATTAATGATATTGTTGATCCTTTCAAAGTTTTTTCTATTAGTGAAGTACATGAAGAGTTCAGTATAGCTAACTCTATACCCAATTGGAAAAGAGATTGGCCCATATATGTCAAGTGGAGTAAGAAACATCTAATACTATAAAAAAAAAAATTCATTTTCTTTTTTTGAACTAGGAGCATATTTCAAGGATAAGTAGTAAGGATGGTTCATTTAAGATAGTAGTGAGTTCTTATTCTTATATTATAGGTATTGCTGTATATGAGCAATGTTAGTATGCTAATAGAAACCAAATTTAATAAAGCTTCTACAAACTAAACAAAATTCATAAACTTCAAGATAGACTAAGATGAGCTCTCAATTGAGAATATGAGCCATTAATGGACTCTCTCAATAAGAAGCTCTCTTGTTGAGTAGCTTTATCTAAATGGCTAGGATGTATGTTCAATATGCTTCCAAAGGCTTCAATGGATGATTGTGGATTTTTGGTGTGGATAGATGGCTTTAGTATGGATTTGGATCTCAAAATAGCATTATAACTTTACTTCATGGATTGTGTTCTTTTGCAAAGGGGAAGGATCCAATTTATAGGCAAGAGGCTTGAGGGTTTGAGGGCTAAGATGCAAGGATGGGAAAAAGCTTATGGAGGGCTCAGATTGCATGAGAGGAGAGCACATGGATTGTGCTTCCTTATAGCCAATCAAGGAGTGACACATGTCACATGGTGAGAGGATGGAGGAAAGGGGAAGGATGAGTCAACAAAGAAGGCTCAAGGGATAAAATCTTCATAAAGACCCTCATAATGACTTGTAAGAGCAATAAAAGGGCTTGGAAGAGTCATTTATGACCTAGTGGACTTCATAAAGTTTTATGGTTGAGATATTTTGAGGGTGATGAGAGCAAATTCGACTTGGACTTGATTAGGAAGGTTTTAAGCTTGCTTAGGCTTGTGCAAATGATTAGAGGATGGATTAGGATGGTTTAGGATTAGCTTAGGGATAGGCAAGTGGATGGCATTTAATGAGGGTGGGTGAAGGAGGAGATATTTGTTAACTTTGGCTTGGGTTAGTAAGCTTTAACCCATGTTTAGGGAATGTGAGAAGGTTAGGAGGGGATTAGGATTAGGTTTAAAGACATTTTCTAGAAGAGTCTAGATTTTGGATGAGGATAAAGACTTTCTAGAATAGTCTAGAATTTCCTAGGATGAGGATGAAGACTTTCTAGAAGAGTCTAGAACTTCTTAGGGTGAGGATAAATTAGATTTTTAGGAAATAAATAAAATTTTATTTATTTCAAGGGTTTGGGTTGAGGAGATATTTATTAAAACTTTTTTAATAAACATGAGGATTAATATTTAATTTTAATTAAATATTTTGAGTTGGGATTAGGGGTAGGAAATGATGGGATTAGCCTTTAATCGAAATTAAAGAAGGATTAGAAGATTTTGGAAGAGGTTAGTGGTCATAAGGAAATTGGCCAAGATTTGGGCAAAAAATAAATTTTTAAATTTATTTTGGGTTTTTTGGTCAATTTATTAATTAAATAATTAATAAATAAAGAAATAATGTTTAAATAAGATTTAAACAATTTTGGGAGGGATTCCTTAATTAAATATTTTTAATTAAGATAAAAGGATTTAATGGCATAAAAATTAATTAATTAATTAAATAATTAATTAATTAATAAATGATGATGTCATCAGGACTTTTTCAGAAAATAAAAATACTTTATTTTCTAAAGGATTTTTAGGTGTCTACAATTGCTACCTTAGAAATCAGGACTATTGAGGATATTTGAATTGAATCTTCTATAAAAATATCTTATATGGGAAGAGATTAGAGAAATGGTTTACCTAAATCTAAATTCTCCAAAACCTAAAAAGAAGAAAATTATAATCATACCTTGGTTGTATTATGTTAGTTGGCCAGATTAGTTAGAGAGTTCAAATAAAATGTTTGGTAACCTTTTATTTCTTTCTAATCCATTGGTTTAGAAACTAACATTATCATCCATCATCTTTAATATTTCTTGGAATATTTCCTTGATGAAATGGAATTTTTGAGGAAGATGTGTTGGAGCATATTCAATTTACAACAAATTGTGAACATTATATTGGAGATGGATGTTAAATAATTTCAAGAAGATGATGATGATGATGATGAAATTGAACCAAAAGTCAAAGATATCAAGAATCAACCTCTTCCTAACTTTAAGTAGATGGAAATAGAGAAAGATGGTATACAAATGAAGACTCTTAGACTCTAGGAATTGGCTCAGGTAGAAAAGTAAAATGAGAATCCATGATTCCAATGCCATGGTGTCTAAAGGGATCTCTAAATCAACTTCCCTATTTTTGGTTTATGATGATGATATTCTCACTTTTGATGTAAGTAGAACCAAGTTTAAAGTCAAGTGATCAACTTCTAGCAAGAAACCCACTTGTTCTACTTGTACATGCTCCACTACATGGGTGACCAAGTCAAGGAAAAATTCTAAGAGGAATAAATAAACATGCAATGACAAAATAGTGGAATTATACTCACGTAGGGAAGACCAATAGGGAAGAACAACCAACCCACTACCAATGTATTTAGACCAACTAAAAGACAATCTCCTAAAATTGGAAGATTCTACTATAATGATCACCCCAACTCTTGACAAGATCAGTATGACTAAAGTTTAAATAGACACAACCCCTTAGTGCTTGATGGATTTAGTAAAAAAGAATCATAATATAGTTCCAATTTATCTTTCTATAAGAGACATGGTTAGAAAATATACTATAAAAATCCACTAGTCCAAAAAACTAAACACCACTTCAGAGATATATATTGATTGAACAAATGGGTGATTAGGTAGTAGAAGTGGATGAGATGACAAAGAAAGAAGAAGTTTATCTCCCCATTACTAAGGATCATAATGTAGAAAGGTAGATCTAGGTGTTGCTAATAGAGAGGAAAATCATCATCATTTTGAAGTTTCAGTGATGCAAATTCTATCTAAGCTATGGAAAGACATCAACAACAAGAGAGACCTAAAGAAGACCATAAATGAAATGTTTAATTCATTATGTATTTAAATCCCACAATCTATTGCACGTGATCATTTAGACTCAAAGTGGGGAGGTTTTGTTTGATGTCTTTGATGAATGGATGGATGGAGTACTTCAAAATAGTATAAAGTTCATTATTGACTCTAAAGATATGTATCATTGTGTTAATGCATTGAGTAGTGAATTTAAAATAAAAGCCCTAGGTGTTTGAAGTAAAAGAATCAAAGTGTACAATTGTTTCTTTCTAGATCTACACAAATTAGAGGTTTATAGGAGAAACCTCTAAAGTAGATGGATGGAGGTAGGATTTTTGAATTAAAGAAAAAAGTAGACTAAATAAACTCTTTAATCAAAATTTCCCTTGTTGGTTTAATGAAATTGGATAAAGAATTATGAGACATCAACCAATGCCTTGTGATTACATGTGGTGCATTAATGCAACATGTCTTTGGCATCATGGTATAATGGAGCATGATGTGGATCTTGTTGTGATCAAGTTAAAAGATGAGGAGAGAAAAGAGAAGAAAGAGAAAACTCCAATAGAATCTATATTTACCAAAGTAGCGAGAGTTGAGGCCTTACTTCACTTATGTGTCGATAAGCTAGCAAAGCATATGGATAGAGTAACCAAGAAAAAAAGGGGTAAATAGGCATGGAAGTTGAGGATCCTACATATATAACATAGGCAATGTTTCAAAAATCCAAGAGTTGATTAATGCTTACACATAGTGAAAGGTCTTATTTGCCACATCCTCATGTATAAACCAAGAACAAGTTTCTACTTGTAAATTTTATTTCTTATTTTGAAATAGAGTTTCTATAAAACTTTAGGGATGTTAATCCTTAGTTTATTTTCAATTATAAAAATTGCTCAAACTCCATGATAAGGTTAATTCAAAACCATAGTGATTTAGTTAATTATGTTTTAAGTAGTTCTATATATGCAAAAACAAGGATATGTAAATGGATTAAAATTTTATTGTTTTCAAAAAAACTTTCAATTGATATAATACTATAAATGTATGTTGGGGAGTATAAACTTCAAAGAAATTTATACTTGTCAATAGAAAGAATTTTGACTTTTTGGACAAGTTTAAATATGTGTGTATAAGCTCCTAGAGTAGATGTTTCCTCATATTTATGTTGGTAATCTGATTGAAAATATCAATGTTGAAGAAGATTGATTGAAAGAGGGAGATTGTTGTTAAAAGAATTTTTCCAATCATTGTTTCGTCATTGATGTCCAGCCTTCTATTTGTAGGAATGACAATTTCTTATAAGATCCAAGTACTATCACTTGGTTGATGAAGAGAATTTGATCAACAAGATGTAACAAGAGTACCTAAGGGAAAGGTTGAGTTATGATTTTGTAATGAAGTGCAAGGATCAGTCAAGACAATTGTTAAATGATGTATTGGTAACATGCTAAAAGATATAGAGGATTGGCCACACTTAGAAACATTAGAAGTATAAGTTGTAACAAGGTTAACTACAAAGCTTAAACTAAGTTTATTAGTGGGTGTCGAGCAAGCTAGTTGAAGCTAAGAAAATTCTTAGTTGGAGCTGAGCATTAGAAAATCTAGTGTGTGCCGACTGAACTTCAAGTGTCGAGCGAAGTTCAAATGCCAAGCATAAGAAAATCTTAGTTGGTGCTGAGTGAACTTTAGGTCCCAAGCATCAATAAATTATAGTTAATGTTGAGTAACACAGTATATGCCAAGCACCAAAATTTCAATAATGCTAAGCTATTGCATTATTGGAAATGACAAAGAATCGCCAAATCTAAGCCAAAAAAGTTGTTACCTTGAATTTTTTGAACCAATTGGAAAATAAGGATGATGAGCTGGTGGCAAAGAATTTTATGTAAACTATTTTTTAGCAAATTCACGAGGATTCTTCATGATGTTTCTAGAAGAAAGAAAATATGGGTTAGATTCAATGAATCCTACCTAATCCATATGAATTTAAATTAAAGGAGGGAAGAATTGAGCAAGAAAGGAACTCCCAAGACTTCTATTTAAGGAGTCATAGATGAAGAAGCATGAGCTACTAGTGTGCCAAATTGTGAAGTGGTTGAAAGGGTGTCAAGGAGAAGACATCTAGGAGAAGGAAGAATAGAGCACAGAGGCTTTTTTTTGACAAGTGGTCAGAGAGATGATTGCACTAGTACATTGAGCATGGAGACTTCAGGAGACTAAGCTTGAAAGGAGGGCAAGTTGTCAAGAGTTGCAGAGACTGAAAGTGAGGCAATGATATGAGATGAGAAGTGATCTAAGATCTACAAGTTGAGTTATATTTTGTAATTAGGTCTAAACCCCTTATTGCTACTCTATAGAAATTGTATCAGTTATGGTAAAGGAAAATCCTATTGACTTAGGTTGGTTTAATAGCCATTTGTAAATCCTTTAACAGGGTGGCATTCCATGTGAATGTTCTAAAGTCCTCTAATCAGGCCCACTTCTAATAGGGTGGTTAAATCCTTTAACTAGGTTGAATTCAACAGTGTGTTGTAAGCCTTAACAAGGCAGGGGTTTCACAGGGCATCACTTCAGAAGAGTGAGAATTGAGTAGCATGTTACTGGTGGTTTTTCCCAAATTGGGTTTCCACATACATCACTATGTTATGTGTTGATTTGCTTATGTGTTATGCTTGCATTTTGATTTATAGTAACTTGCTAAATAGGAAAGTTAAAGCTTGGATGAATGAATGATTGAATGGGCTCACTACTCTTAGTAAAAATTTTGAATAGGAAATTTTGGACCTTGAATAACTAATTCACCTCCCACCTAAGTTATTCTAAAGAATTTCTAACAATTTATCACTAATCTAGTCTAGTGGAATCATTTAATTTCAAGTTTTTTGTTGAACAATATTCATTCACATGTTAGATATTATGAATGAGTAAATATTATTGAATGTAGTTATGTGAAAAAAATTTGTATTTTCTAGATGTTATGCTACATTTATTTTAATATCCATGTTAATGAATGAATGCATGTTTCCTTATTCTATTTTTAGTTGAAAGTATGTGTATGTTTTGTAATACCCTAAAATTAGCACATTGCCATGCTAACTAATTCTAGTCTATTTGATCAACCCTAAAGTCCTATTTCACTAGGTGATTCTCATTTTGATTCTCGCTACTTGGCTTAATTGTCAAATGTAGAAAAACCCTAATCTACATTAATCATAATATTTAATTAATTCCTAAATTATTGACTCAAATTAGCTACATTAAACCTATTGATTAGATTTAATTTAATTTAAATTTTTTATACTTTAATTAAATTAAATTATCTCCTAAAGCTAATGTAATAAGGAATTAAATATATTTAATTTAATAATTCCCTCACTTTGATTATTGGGTTTAATTACTCAATTAATTAAAATATGCATCCATGAGTTCATATCTCCTTTTATTAAATTTAATCACCTACCAAATTCTTCTCTTCGGTTTAGGAATGGGAATTCTAAGTGATCTATCTCTTGAATTGGAATTCACTTAGTCCATTTATTCTCATACTTACGTGAATTTTAGTTAACTCTCCATCACACTTAGGATCTGAGTTAGTTAACCTCACCTACACTAGGAATTTTCCATCATGACTGAATCTCATCTTCAATCTTGGCCATTGGTCTTAGTTGATCTCAACCATTGATTTATTTCAAGAATTCTATTTAAGAGGATTCTAATTCCTCATTATAGGGGGTTGGAATTGAATTGTATCAAATTACTACTGAACTACATACTCAATTGCTTAATGTTCTCATAGCTTTCATTGCTTAGCTTTAATATCATATAGATCAAGATGTAATCATATAGTTTAATTTTATTTATCTATTATTAGATTAATTACATCCCTCATCTAGATTACTTACATTATCATTTAGCTACATAAATCCTTTGTACTAAAAGGTTAGGTTGCCTACTTCTCAATCTAAGATCAAATGCAAAACACTTCTAGTTAGAAGGTAACAGGTTGCACTAATTAGGTTACTCGAATGAATAATTCAATGTTCATTTTAGGATAATCTCTTAGGTAAAGACCATGTTGAAGTGTGTGTGAGAATCTAAGGCGCACAATTCACATATACATTGGCCAAGAAACCATTTTTTCTGGCCTTATCTGCTCTCTTTTTTATCTATTTTTAATGTTTCTGTTGCATTCATCTATATAGATCTCCATATTTTTGTGCAAGAAATCTCATTTTTGCATGAAGATTTGATGATCTTGCCCATTTCTTTGCACTTCTTAGCCTAGAAAAGTACATAATTATGCAATTTCTCATGCGGTGCAAAATATTTTCTTGCACGAGCCTATGTAGGACTTTGCGTGAAATTTTGTAACAACATGCAAAATATAGTTTTTTAGAGTTCACTTTATCATTATGTTTGACTAACGAGTTTTCTCTTAAGCATTTTTCTTTTGGATTTCTAGTTTTTTGCAACATAATAGTGGTTTACAAGATGCTTGATGACGACATCTTTATCAAAACAACTTGAATTATGTACTAATTGTATGATTGCATGATTTTTTCCAAAGAAACCTATGTTGAAGACCAATTTTAAACCCACTTTAAGCATCATGTCTTCTTTTTACTTTCCACATAGAGTATAATTAGGGCTTGTGAACTTCATAGGGTGCAAGGCAAGGAAATAGAGGAGTATGCTCTTTCCAACTTGGAGGTCATGAAAAAGGTTAAATCAGAAACCTACAAGCCTCTAAAAGATTGCATCTAAGGGAGGCGAGCAATTTAGTGGTTCTCTAGTATGAGTCCTCTTCTATGAAGGGATGATGATTTCCTTTTAGGGACTCAAAATCTTGAGAAAGGACAAGTCTAGATTGATTAAGATAACTCAGTGATTAACATGTTTTGTGTGTTTGGGAAAGGTGATGAGGTATAGGAGTATGCTCTTTCCCATTGAGGGAAATAAGAAACCTGGACCCTTAGATACAAACCACTGGTCCAAGTCAACCCTTAGAGGGCTTGCCGAAGTAATCCAATTTTTGGGAATGAACAAAATGAGTACACTCCTTTTGCTAGAGATTCGAAATCACTATAATAAAGAAGGTTTATAGAGTGAAAGACTCCAAATACATGTTAATTTCTTCCTCTTGATTCTTGATATCTCATATCAAGAGGAGGCTCTATCTGTTGCACTGGCCAACACTGGCCCCAGTCTTGCAAGTCAAGTGTATGCACTTTTAGATTTTGGTGTGGGCTATAGTCTTAACTTTACTTATGAAGCCATTGGGGATTAATATGAATGGAAGCCAAAGTAAAAAAAATTAGTTAGTTGCCACCCAATTCACCTTCGAAAGTGGGCATAATCTTTGTGCAAGGAGGGGGAAGAATCTCTCCTATAGAATGCACCATAAGCATGTATCGGGGCATTGGAAGGTGGTATATACGCTTGACCCCTGCTAAAATGGTGTTCATTCAACATATATGTTATTAATCCCTTGGAATACACAAAAAAAATAGATGCCCTCTAGTGGGCTGACTTGATTGTGTGAGGTGAACACATACACATAAGTTGTGGGACAAAGGTTTTGCTTCCTCTACCATTTTTGGTTATAGGGATAAAGTGTGTTTGTTATCAAGTCTTAAACTTATCTAAACCTATCTAAAAAAATTTAAATTCATGAATCCCCCATCTCTTTGAGTTGCTTTGTCCTCGGTTGGATTGTATTTGACTACTACTTGATTTCCATGTCTTTTTGAAAACAAACTTGTCTTGTTCAAAACCAAATATTGTCTAACAACTTGAAAACTAACCTTCCTATGTATCTAAAATCTATCAAAATAACCAAAAATATTTCCAAAATAGTTTGGAACCTTCAAAATCTCTTCAAAATTTAGTCTTAGTTATTAGTATGTTCCATATTTTCGTGCCTAGTTTTGCAAAATTTTGTGCAAGTACCTTTTGAGTTAGCACTTCTTTGTATGACCCTATCTAGATTTTCATGCGAACCTATGCAAATCTCCACACAAGATCTTATGTACCTTGTCCTTTTTTGTTAGAATTCTATCTTCTTACCAGTTTAGCACATCCTCACACAACTCTATACAAGTCCTCGTGTGAGAAATTTGGTCCAAGTTTATTGTTCTAAGTCTTTGCCTAGTTCTTTGTACTTTCTCACATGGATCCCTAGAAATCTTCACATGGGATATTGCCTTAAAATTGTTAAAACTATATGTTAGAGCTATCTACATTCTATGTCTAGTTTGTACCTACAACTTGTTACCTCTTTTTTGTCTACAAATAGTCTCAAATAGTGGCATCTTGCTTCGCTAATGACTTGTGATCTACACTTAAACTAGTCTTGTCTCTCTCAATTATCTTATTTTTTTCCTTTAGTGCTTGTTATACTCCATGTCATGATAGTCATAATATTTGGTTGTTCTAGCCCTTACTTAGACTATATGTACCTTAGTATACAAAACTCTTATCTTGCTTGTTTGAGACTACGTTCTAATGTGGTCCTTGTCTAGGTTTTTCTTTTTTTCCTTGTCTATAATTATGGCAACAAGAAGAAAAAATGTTTTTTATTCCCTTAGACTTAGATGAGGTAGAGCTAGGGGTTGTAATTGTGGAAAAGGTCACTTTCTAGTTCATACACAGTCTATGTCCAGTTCATCTAGTGAGGAGTCTTCACGATGTCCTTAACCTATCGGATCACCTTGTGTCTAGAGAAAATTCTCTATAAACTTACAAAAAACTAGGAAACCCTTGTATCAAGAGGATCCCAAAACAAGCAAAGGTCCTACATCTCCAAAAAACATAGTTGAACTCTTATTCAGAGGACCTTTCCAATCAAAACATACTAAAACCGTTCACATTCCTACAATGGTTGATCATGAACCCAAACATGGTGAAGATAGTAGAGATCAAGACCAACCAAGGAATGAGAAATAGAAAGAACCCTTCACTTATGAAAATGAGGAAGAAGTGGAAATACTTCTTGAACACATCAAAAAGTATTATAAAGACAAAAACTTTGAAAAGGTCATGGAAATCATGCTTAACAAAGAGAAAGAGAAATACTTTCTCAAACTTTCCTGAGAGGGAGCTAAGCTACCTCATCAATTTAAAATGGAAAATACCATTACACATGAAGAGGAAACTAAAACTTTTAAACTTCAAACATATTTGAATATCATGCACGACCAACTAGCCCAAATGATGTATGAGAAAGACAAACCTACAAAAACATAAACCTTAGAAGCTCTTTGTCCATTCCCATTTTACAAGAGTATATACATGCCTCCTTTTCCAAGATGAGTTGAGCTGCCTAAGTATGATAAATACTTTGAAACTTTTTGATTCCCAAGATCATTTGCAAGAATTTAGGGCATTGTCTATGGAATTTATGCATAATCAAACATTTCTCATTTGTCTATTCCTAAGAAGATTAGGTACTTAGGCTATGGAGTGGTTTTTACTTTTGCCTACTAGGTAAGTGCACCAAGTTTTAGTGCCAAAAACATGACACACAAAAGTTTTTTTTGTAATTTCACAAAGTATGTACATGTTATAGCATGCATGCACTTTTTGAAACCATAAACTTTTATATATGGGTTGCAGACCTATGACCCTTTTTTTTGTCTTTATATTGTTTCTCCTCAAAAAAGTTTCATGTGGATTGGAAATATTGAATAATTATGTCATCTACCTCCTCAAAATGCCTCCTCATTGCTAAAGATCAAGATCATGATCACATAGTATGTTTTCTACTCTTGTTTTTGCATTATTTTATATGTTTTTACATTGTTTTGTAAGTTTTTACAGTGTTTTGTAGGTTTTTTTGGTTTTTCTTTAAATTTGTTTATTTATTTAGATTGCAATTGGTTTCTTATTAGGAAATGTGAATAATGAGTTGCCAAATCCCCAACTGGATCAACAAAATGAAAATGAAAACCCTCCACCAAATCAAAACTTCCACAAGATGAAAATAAAAAATTCTCCACAATAAGAGCAAGAAATTCTACAACCCCCATGGATTGGAAGACCCCCTCTTGGCACCCAAGATGACATTATGAATGAAATAAAAAGAGGGGAAAATGAATTAGAAGCACTCATTTGTAGGTTGAAATCTTGTGGACAAACCAATTTGATGAGAGCACAATTGGCATCCTCCCTTGAGTCCATTATGACCCATGTAGCTTCTATTAGTGGTTAGTTGGATATATGGCATGTTAAGAGGGGTGAACAAAGAAGATATTATGTAAACAAATTATCATATAAAGATGTAAGTAAAAAAGGAAATAGCAAAAGGTAGCTTTTGTGCATTGTTTAGAAAGCCTAGAGAACAAGACACTATTAAACATTCAACTAAAAGGTTCCCCATCCATTGGTAGATACATGAAGATATTAGAAATAACTTTTGGGATACATGGTGTATGGTCTTTGATACCCCTCCTTGCAATAATCATGAGGTTTCAATGTATTTCTTAAAGAAATTGTATTGTGAATATGTCCTTGGAGAGATCCCCAATTATTTTGATATATTAGAATCTCAGGGTAGAGGTGAGGGGTCATCATTTGAGAGGCCAAGGACACATTGTGACTGTAATGTAGTTAGGGCACCTATTGTCAAGCCACAGGGTGAGCATATGATTATTCCTTCAATTGTGAAGGAACATGTAGAGACCAATACTCTAGGAACTATCAATGCTTTGACATAGACCTTCATTCATTACACTAGTCCATGAGTTGAGGAGGAGCCTTCTGTGCAATGCAATCACATGTGCACATCATGTGGATCCTTATGCACATTTGGTAGTTATACTGGAGACAATATGGATGATGGGCTAGTCACTAATGAGTTCCTAAGTGACACATTTGGAATTGACACATAGGTAAATTACAGTTATAATAAACTAATGTGATCACATTTTGTATGTATAGTTAATGACTAATTCATTAGCATGTATTGACATTGTTCAAAATTTAGGGTAAGAGTGTTAATGGCCCTAGTATAGATTTCCTAGCCACATTTTTTGTCCCTTTGACGAGTTGAGAGGTATGTATCAATTTAATTATTTAAATTAATACATGTATTTATTAACTAATCATATGAAGGTTTGACAAAAAAGATTTATGCATGTGCATCAATTCTCTACTGAACCATTGACATTCACAAGAGACTCTAAGCCTAGACATGATACGAGCATCGTAGAGGTATGTTTGTTTCATGCTAATTTAATTCATTTGATTATATTTGTTTCATGTTTCATGTTACATGTAAATTTTATTATATGAAATGTAGTTGTTGATGTCTGAGATTCCTCATCTTTGCCAATCCATTGATCATGGAGTTGCTACAACGATGGCTAGTTCAAAGCCATTGAGTGAGGTATGAAAAAAATATTAATTTTATTTGTTTTCTATAATAGTTATCATTGAAATTTCAAATGTTATTTATAAGTGATTATATTGATTGAAGTGTTTTAGGGTCTTATTACGCTTGATCATCCATGAGCCTTTCAGGTGGACATACAGAGTGACTATTTGATGGCGATAAGAAAATAATTAATTTTGTGTGTACATATATTTTATTTTAATGTATAATAATTATCGATTCATATCTAATTTGTTTGTATTAGCTCAAGTTAAAGAAGAGCCTAAACAAGAGGATGAGCAAGTGCGTGAGGAAGACCCCATCATCTTGATTATCTCCCTCCACACAATGACCAAAGACCTTTAGGGATTAATTTCCTTCTCCTCTTGGGAAGGAGAAGATATAGTTGATAGGCACACATGTATAGGCATTAGTCGACATATATGTTACATTTTATTTTAGTGGACATATTCAATATAAATGTTATCTAATTTTCACCTTGCAGGCTCAATCAAGATTAATGCTAGAGGAGGTTATATTTAGTGTGAAACACAAGTGAATTATATGAAGTAAAATGGATAATCAATAAAAATACATCTTGTGAGGAAAATGCAACTTGAAGAATTAATAAATATGAAGTTATCAATTGCTGCAAGAAGTGTACAAGTTTTATTGGTTGCTAATTTTGACTATTGCAGCCCTTTGCACAAATGGAACATACATATATGTATATTTTATTATGAAAAATAATTCTCAATTGAAAGATATCTTATTTTCCTTTAATTTAAATAAATTTTTAGACATTATATTGAAGATATGAAAGAGTTATACTCTTTTTAGTGAGAGTACCTTTGGCCATAAATTTTTTCTAAGCCTGCAATCAAGAATTAAAAATTTGGTACAGCCACATATGGATTCATATGACCCTATAAATTGGTGAGGATTTAGATATTGATGGTTGTAAAAAAATCTTGTTCTTTATATGAATTTTTTAATTTATTTTTAGGGGGTCATATAATCCATTTTCTAAAATCTATCCTATTAAAAGGAATGTTGAAGCATGTTTTTTTAAAATGCCCAAGGATTTGAATTGTAAAAGCTGAAATCTCAAGAGATTTTAATGGATTGAATATTATTCTAAAATATTAGATAAAATTATGTTTTATAAATCATTTTTTTAAAATGTTATCTTCAAATGCATATTGGGGAAGTTGGAAAGATAAAATATGCAAGTGTAGAATGTGGGTATTTTATTTTTGCATTTGCATTTAATGTAAATATTTAAATTGATGATATTCTTATAAATCATTTCATTTGAATATAATTTTGAAATGAAAAAATTGAGGGAGTAATTTTATTTGATTATGCACAAGTCATGGAAGTTTGGTGATTAGTTTCCTTTGTTGTATTCACCTACTAGCTGATTTGGGGGAGATTTCAAATTTCAGATTTTAGCATGATTCATGGACATGACAAATTACACCTACTAGATGATTTGAGGGAGATCATGGATATGCTTCCATTTTAGGGAGATGATGAATTTTTTGGATTCAAATCTATTTATCTCCCATTCTTGAGCATTGTTTTGGGGAGCTCTTACATTCTACCTCCTTGTGAGTACTTTAATTCTACCTCCTTGAAGAGATAGTGTATTGCAGCTCAAGTCCTTTTGTAATGCAATTTTGAGCATTTAGATCCTTCTAAATAAATATGCAACAATGATCCTCTTTGGTCTTATATATAATATTTCATTGTCTTCTAAGTCTTGTTCTCATTAAGTTAGTGCAATTTTTTTACAAATCCTTGGCTTAAAAATTAAGTATTTATGAGGCATGTAAGAGAGTTTTTAGAAATTAAGTGTAATTTGTGTGTAATCTTGGTTTGAAAGTTGTGAACTAGTTTCCTTCTTTTGAAACCCACATCTTTTTTCATTCCAAGAACTTAATGTTAGTAGGGCCTTTTTGTGATCAAGTTCTTACATTCATTTCAATTGTGAGTATTCCCCTCAAAGTTGTATTACATTCATAACATTGGTGAATCACCTAAGTTTATTTTATGTTTACTCTCTACACCCTTTTTATACAAAGTTAAAGTCTATTTTAAGAGGTGACTCAAGGTAATCCAGCCCTTTGTACTAGAGGTTAATCCTTAACATGGCATACCTATAGGCCAAGGATTATCCGATGTTTCACTAGATTGTTGAAAGTTAATATTTAGCATCAAGGTGCAATCTACATGACAACAGTTTTTGGCACAACTGGTGGGACAATTTGGATTGTTTTAGTCCAAAATTTTCCATAGAACTCTAGTTTTTGGTGTGAAAACAAATTTTATCTCCTTTGGAGGCAAGAAAGAAACACATCTGGTGAATCTAGAATGACTATTCATTGGTTTCAAGAAGATTTGGTTGTTATTATAAAAGTTAAGTCTTTTTTTTTTTCTCAAGTATTCCCACATCCCTATGGTTTATCGAAACATTGATTATGTTTATTCCTATGCATAAGACCATGGCCTAACATTCCCCATTTCATGAAAATCATATCTTTTAGTCCCCATACCAACCTCATCAGCAAGTTTTATTGTTCAACAACTCTCCAACCTTGCTCAAGCCACTAGCATAATTGGCCCATTTTTAAATCAGTCCGGAGAGTTGAAGGAAATTAATGAAGAAAACCAAAACATTCAAAAATTTCTCCAAGCCTTGGTTAATGAGCTAGATATTATTAAAATGCATTATTTTCAACAACCCTATGAGAGCCAGCTCATCTCTAGTTATCATAATCATTTCCAGAATCATCCTTCCCATGCTTATCAACAACCACAAGAAAATTCATAATTTTTTTTCCACAGTGTCCCAAGTGTATATAAAATCCTTACAAATTTTCAAGAACAAACGAGGGATGTAGAAAGGGAGCATGAGTATAATATGTGGCAAGAGGAGCTTGCTTATTAGGATGAAGTTCATTTGCAATAGTTAGCAACACAAACGGAACTATATAAGGGGTGTCATGGCCTTGACAGTTCTATATTGTTACCTCGAGCTCTGAGATTAGTTATTTTTCTGGATGTTTGGTACTTGTTTTTAACAATGTCTTTGCAGAAACTACAAGAATTCAGATGCGTTTAAGATCTGATTCTCAGGAAATAAATATGTTTTAATGTTTCTATTCTCATTTGCATTATTAGAATATTTTATCTGAATCGAGTATTTAATTAAAAGAATTCTACATTAAGGTTCTGATGTTTATGATTATGATGGTTTTTTTCTATATTTACTTAACATGGAAATTTTATGCTTGTATCAAAATACATATATATAGATATTTATAAATATATTTATTTATAACGTTATATATATATATATATATATATATATATAGATAAGTATGTGTGCATTAATATATATATATATATATATATATATATTAGTGTGTATGTAATTGTATGTATATAAGTTATAATTAAATGTAATAATATATTATTAAACTTAACAATTTATATTAATAATGTTTTAAAAGTTTTTATATAACATTGGGATTATTGTTAGTAATACAGTGTTAGTTTTGGGGATTATAGTTAGTATTTACTATGTTAGTTTATAAACTTTGATACCTATTGCTAAGTTAGTTTGTACTAAAACTAGTGCAAGAAACTTTAAACTTTACTAAGCTTACCTAACACTAACCTAAAACCTATGTTGCATTATGCGTAGCAACTTGCAATGACATTTTATAAGGCATTGTTGTAAGGTGGCAAGTTTTCTTGGGATTTTTATGGTGACAGGATGATTTGATTTTTGAACTGGTACTAAACATGACAAGTGTCAAAGAAAGCTCAAGAAAAGAGGTATTGGGATAAGCTTGTAGTTATGAGCATTGTATTGCCTAGTAAAATCCGTCATTTTTTTTGGGTATGATTGCAGTTTGATTCAGTCTGTATTTCGATGATTTTCTGATGGTAGATGTGAAATCCTTGTAGAACGGGTTTCTCAGTGCTATTTTGAAGGAACTGTTCATCATGGAGGAATGTTTGATTCTCCTCTGTTCTTTAAGTCCTCATGATTTCATAGTTTTCTTTCTTCTACTGCTCTGTGGTTATGATTCTCAATCTTTTCTATTGAGAAAGTTTCTTGGTGTCTTTGGAAATTGACATATAGGATTGGAAACATGGTCTGAGAGTTGTGACAAAGGGCTCTCCAGGCGGATTCGACTTCAAGATCAATTTGCATTCACAAGCAAGGGGCTTTTCTTTAAACCTTGTCTTGAATTCCATTTCTTTTTATGTTTGGTAGTGAATAAGTTTCATTTGCATGAGCAATTCGTTATTTTCTGAATATTATTGAAAGGTATTTGAAATAACCATTTTTGAGAATGTTGGCAGTATTGTTTAGTATTATGCTTTATTGTGTTTAACCCAGAATCGAGTATGTAAAGGAAAATACTCTGTATTTTGTATTTGTATGTGGGTATTATGGAATTTGTGCATATGATAGCAAAAAATCTATATATTGTTTAGGATAGTTAGGAAGGTTATGTGATTTTGGTCTATTTTGAGTTCTAGTTTTATTTGGCACAGTCGTAGTATATGTGAAATTCATTGTATGCAGTCACTGTTATCATTTGACAATGCTTAAACTCGTAATGGTATATGTCTGAGAGGATGATTTAGCAAAACCATCACATGTAATTTTGAAAACAAATGGATTTTAAGATTCTATGATAGAAATGAATTTCGAGCTTGGGGTTTCTAGTGTATTAGATTGATTTATTTGTTAAGTTCTGATGGTTATCCAAATAGGGTTATGGATTTTGAAGATGGTTGTTTTTAAAAAAATAAAAATGAGTCGTACTATTAACCATTATGGTTAAGGCTATTGTGTTGAATTCTTATGTAGCATAAATTCATTGCAGCATGTTTTACTATGGAATAACCATGAGTTTTGAATGCAAACATATAGGAATATAGGCTGTAATCATTTTTTTTGGAAGTCTGGAAATTTTAGCCATAGCTATCATTTGGAGTGTTTCCATTTGATGAAAATCTTCAGGGTATCGATTCTGATATCAATCAACCACACAGTGTAAACTCGATATCAAATTTGATCACTACTGATATCTAGATAGTAAAATTTTAGTTAAGGTATTAGTAAGTTATTTGATTTTTTATATTGAGAAAAAAATTAGTTATATATTTTGATTTTGATTATAAAATTATAAGGTTTAAAATATATATGTCAGTACTTATATGTATAAATAAGTACATATATATATATAGCCGAGTATATATGTATGTATATGTATTAACATATACATATCAATATATATATATATATATATATATATAATTGTATTGATTAGAATTGAAATAAATAAATGTGGTTAATGTTGTTACATGTTTTTGAATTGTGAACTGCTTAATTCAGTTATTCAGATTATAGTTTATTTTGAAAAGCATGCACAATGATAATAATAGCATGAATTATATTTTGATGAAATGCTTATTAAGTTATCTAAAATTTGATAGGCATTTGGATGAGTTTGATTGCCATTTAAATGAGTTAAATCTTGATACATTATTCTTTTAGTTTGTAGGTTTTTCTTTGTATTAGAAAGAAGAAGACTGAATTTGAATAACATTTTCTCGTAAGAAATTAAATGTTGAGTTACAATTATTATGTGATTTAAGATATGTAGTTTCTTATGGAATTAAAAAGGGCATGAATTTTATTAGGTATATTGAAATATGGATGGTTTATTTTGGAAAGTTGTACTTATGGTATCATTTGGTAATTTTGAAAAGTGCTTTATTGGAAAGTTGGAAGTTTGGTTTCATTTGATGATTTCTGTTTGCTGGAGCAATAGTTATATTAAAGCAAAAGAAATAGCTCTATTATTGAATTGAATAATTAAAATGTTGTTCTCTTTTGATATGTATAAATAGAGTTATGTGTGTGTCAGATTATGCAAGTGTGATCCTTTAGATTTGGTGGCTGTCATAAAGTGACTAACTTGTGGTGATAGAATTATTTTGCTGGATGTTCTCCAACACTAGTCTAGATCCTTATGGGAAAGTTTATGACAGTTATTTAATCAAGTGGTAATACTTAAAAATTCATGTGTGGTGTTACATGTAAAAAGATAGGAACATTATGGTTTCACCTGACATAATGAATCTAACGGATTGGATGGTCGTAGATTCTTATGTATACACTCATGAACTAATGGATCATTACCTTGTCATATTCTGTGCGAATTTATTTTCTATGTCTCTGTTTGTATTTTCTTTTAAAATGATTATGGAAAAAGAAAATAAAGAATTTTTGAGAATTCCAGAATATCTATTATTTAAGTTACAAGTATATCATGTTGTTATGGATACTAACATGCAGGTATTGGAGGTTTCATCAGCTTAGTTTATGCAACTAAGCCCTGTTTTGTGTTATTGGTTGTGTTTGCTATGTTTTTAGGTTCAAAATGAGATTGGCTTTTGGACTTAGAAGATTAAAATGCGATTTTCATATTGTGGAAATATTGTAGTTTTTATTTGTTAGTAATAAAACATCTTTGGAACTAATATGGATCAGTTGTTAGTCAGATTGTATTTATGAACTTTGGAGAAATATTTTATCAGAGTATATCATATACTCAGATGTAATTTTCTAGATTGTAATTATATTGTTATCTAAAGTTCACTCTGGCACCTAATTGTGAAAGTTTAATGTTTTGGATATTGAATGGTAAATAAAAATAAATAAAAATTGTATGGCTTTATTTTTGGTTCTAGGATGGTTGTTACAAGGGGCTTTTTACTAAAATGTAGCAATAGTATAAGGTTTAGAAACAATAAGATGAGGCACTTCTTGTTGAAAGAGAGCAACATTATGAGATGCAAAAGTACAAGTATGAAGAAGATTTTCGAAGGGAGTCAAGTGCTTGTGAGGAATTTCATGAAAAAGAGCTAGAAGATCAAAAAGTGATTATTAGAAGACTGGCTACTACATATAAAAAAACTAAAAGAAAGTCAAGTGGATAATGATATTTCAAAATAGCCTATAATGCAAGAGGTTTCTAAGCCTATGATTCCTAGTTTCTTTAGTTACAATCCTTCAAAGGAATAAGGGAAAATTACAATCCCAAATGAGAATCCAATCTAGAGACATATGTTCATCCATGAAGAAAATCGGCTTGTACTTCAGCAAATACTCCTATATGCAAATCTCATTCTAGAAGATCAGTCATCTCTAGATATTCTCTCTAAAAAAAGACTCTCATAGTAGAAAATGTGACATTTTTCAAAGATCATTTGATTTTTTTGATGAACTTCATGGTTTTGTGAGTGAGGAAGAAGATGAGGTTCATGATGAAAAATATGAGCACCAAGATCTACTCATTTTGAACTTGGGATAGTAGGAAGTGGGTGATGATTTGGTTGCTTTGGTTGCTTTGGTTATTAAGGACAATCATCAAGAGGTATGTAAGACTCCTATGTCTATCAAGATTAAAAATGATAATGATGAAGATATTTTTTGGGATGATTTTTAAACATTCATTATGGAATTAGAAACTGCTCATAGATCAGTAAAAGGGATAAATCAAATTCAAGAGGTTATTGATGAGGAGACTATTGTGAAATTTCAAAGAATTCAATGCTTGAAAATTATTTTATTTATAATGATGAGGGTATGAGAAGACTAACATATTTGTAAAGATTTGATCACAAACATGAGGGACATGAAATAATCTCCACACCTCTTAATTATCTTGAAATTAATATTCCAAATCAGCTTGATGTGATGGTTGACAAGATAATTGATAGAGTTCAAAAGCCAAAATTCTTCCATACAAGGGGTTGCCCAATCAAACACTTATAGAGGATGGATATCAACAAGGAAGTTTCAAAAATTGAAGAATTTTTTTTACCTCTGTATGCAACCCATCTTGGTAATGATTTTGACCGATTTCAAGAGGTATGCAAGCTAATCTATTATTTTCATATCATACTTCAAGTGAAATTGACTATTTTAATCATATGGTATATGATTTAAATTGCACTAAGGCATGAAATCTACCCTATTTTTTTGAGAAAAGGAAGTTATTTCAATCAATTAATAAATGGAATTATTTGAGGAATTTTGATGATTGATTAGCTTAGGATAGGGTAGAGTGTTTCAGTTTTCATTTTTCATAAGTGTTGAGAGCACAATTTTAGTTTTAGTTTTGGTTTATTGCTATTGTTATTACTTGAAGGAGACTCTATGCCCAATGGATATCTAAGGAAACTAGTCACATGCCTAGCAGGAACACATCCATCAGAGGTCACCAAAATGTAATCTAATTTTCACCTTGCGTGCTCAATCAAGATGAATGGTACAAGAGGTTATATTCAGTGTGAAAAATGGGTGAATCATATGAAGTAAAATGTATAATCAATAAAAAAACATGTTGTGAGGAATATGCAACTTGATGAATGAATAAATATAAAGCTATCAGTTGCTATAGAAGTGTACAAGTTTTATTGGTTGTCGATTTTGACTATTGCAACTCTTTGCACAAATGGTACAGACATATATGGATATTTGAATATGAAAAATCATCCTCAATTAAAAGATATCTTATTTTCCTATAATCAATAAAAAAAACATGTTGTGAGGAATATGCAACTTGATGAATGAATAAATATAAAGCTATCAGTTGCTATAGAAGTGTACAAGTTTTATTGGTTGTCGATTTTGACTATTGCAACTCTTTGCACAAATGGTACAGACATATATGGATATTTGAATATGAAAAATCATCCTCAATTAAAAGATTCTTATTTTCCAGACATATGTGGAGATTAAGAGTAATGCTCTTTTTAGTGACAATACCTTTGCCCAATTTTTTTTTCTAAGCCTATAGTCAAGAATTAAAATTTTGGTACGGCCACATATGGATTCATATGACCCTATAAATTGTTGAGAGTTAGATATTGATGTTGGGAACAAATCTTGTTCTTTCTAGAAATTTTTTATTGATGGTTAGGGGGTCATATGATCCATTTTCTAAAATATTTCCTTTTGAAAAAAATGCTAAAGAATGTTTTTTTTTTTTAAATCCTTGGGGAATTGAATTGTAAAAGCCCAAATCTCAAGAGATTTTAATGGATTGAATATTATTGTAAAATATTAGATAAAATGATGTTTAATAAATCATTTTATTTAAATGATATCCTCAAATGCATATTGGGGAAATTAGCAAGATAAAACATGCAAGTGTAGAAGGTGGGTATTTTATTTTTGCAATTGCATTTAATGTAAATATTTAAATGGATGATATTCTTATAAATCATTCCATTTAGAAGATTTTTGAAATGAAAAAATTGAGTGAGTAATTTTATTTTAATTATGCACAAGTCATGGAAGCTTGGTGATTAGTTTCCTTTGTTGTATTCACCTAATAGTTGATTTGAGGGAGATTTCAAATTTTAGATTTCAGCATGATTCATGGACATGACAAATTATGCCTGCCAACTGATTTGAGGGAAATCATGGATATGCTTCCATTTTGAGGAGATAATGAATTGGTGGGATTTAAAGATATCTATCCCCCATTCCTGAGCATTATTTTGTGGAGTTCTTACATTCTACCTCCTTGTGAGTTCTTGAATTCTACAACCTTGGAGAGATATTGTTTTGTAGCTCAAGTCCTTTTATAATGCAATTTTGAGCATTTTGGCTCCTTCTAAATAAATATGCAGCAATGATCCTATTTGGACCTATATTTAATTTTTAATTTGTCTTCTAGGTCTTGTTAGCTTTAAGTTAGTGCGACTTTTTACAAATGCTTGGCTTAAAAATTAAGTATTTATGAGGCATGTGAGAGATAGTTTTTAGAAAAAAGTGTAATTTGTGTGTAATATTGGTTTGAAAGTTGTGAACGAGTTTTGTTCTTTTAAAACCCACACATTTTTTCATTTCATGCACTTAATGTTAGTAGGGCCTTTCTGTGATCAAGTTGTTACATTCATTTCAATTGTGATTTTTCCCTTCAAAGTTGCATTACATTCATAACATTGGTGAATAACCTAAGTTTATTTTATGTTTACTCTCTCTGCCCTTTTCCTAAAAATTTAATGTTAGTTTTAAGAGGTGATTCAAGGGAAGCTGACCCTCTATACCGGAGGTTGATTCTTAACATGACATACCCACAGGGCAAGGATCATCCCATGTTTCACTAGATTGTTGAAAGTTAATATTCAACATAAAGGCACAATCTAGGTGACAACAATACATTTGATGTATATACTATATTTTATGTATGACATATATTTGATGCATGACATTATTAGACTTATGACATTATTGGTGTATATATGATATGTTTGTTCATGTATGACATTATTGGTTATCATAATATATTATATCTTTGTTAATGTATGACATTTTTAGTTATCATTATATATTATATGTCTATTCATGTTTGACATTATTGGTTATCACAATATATTATATGTTCGTTCACATATGACAATATTGGTTATCATAATATATTATATGTTTCTTCATGTATGACATTATTGGTTATCATAATATATCTTTTTTTCTCTTGTTTATATTTTAAGTACATTTCATGTATTTCATTTTAATGTAAATTACATCCAAAGTGATGCAAAGTGCTCACACCAAAAGCTAGTGGATTCCCAACAAGAACACTTTCAAGGCAAACTAGCTTTCCCATCTTCCTAAGTGTCTTCAATGACTCTTTCCAACTTGGTTACAACATTGAAAAAAATTCTACCCAACTTCAAAAACTACTTGATCACTTTCGCTATTCATGACTTGGGAAGTAATAAGGGAAAAATGAGCAAATTTGAGAAATGGATCATAATCAACTTATTGCTTCAAACTAACACCTTAGACACTTCAAGGAACATCTAATAAATATCTCAAAAACTTTATTTTTTCATCTATTTCATCCTTCCAAGACATTCTTCAACATCCTATGAGTGAAAACAATCTTCCAACATCCTATGACTATATTTTCTTTGCAACAACATGTAATTTGCTAATTTTTGGACAACTCTTCACAAAGGGAAGTGATTATGTTTCCAATGATGAAATGGATATTAAGACAACCAAGAAGATCCTTAACATCTTCCATTAACTTCATTTAGTGATAAAATGCAGCTAAAGTGGTGTTTCATTTTGAAAAAGTATGAGTTTTCTGTTCCAAATAGGAAGTAATGATATTTGACAATAACTCAATGATTATATATACAAG
Organism: Cupressus sempervirens; assembly: GCA_028749045.1. NCBI lineage: Eukaryota > Viridiplantae > Streptophyta > Pinopsida > Cupressales > Cupressaceae > Cupressus > Cupressus sempervirens. The sequence goes on along the minus strand of CM053785.1, from coordinate 952,955,089 downwards.
TTTAACATTAATAGTGATTCCTTGCCATATAAAAAAATGTAATAATCACCAAAACCTTATGCCTCCTCTAAATTTATAGAGCATATTTTCATCATTTGACATCCATTTCAACTGATTACCAATTGGTTTGATTGGCTACAAGGTTAATTTCAAGGTTTTCCAAAAAATTGCTAAAATTGCCAAAAAGTTGTTAGCAACTTTTGTTGCAAAATACAATTTTTTCACTAACTCTTCCTGGAACTTAACCAAGTGGGTTTTGGTAACACATAGGACCTATATAAGGTTTAATGAATCTCAAAACACTTATTGAGTCAACTTATTAACAAAAACAACAAAAAAAAGAATTATTAGGACTAAGACAAATTGGGTTTATAGGTTACCTCAAGTTCTTTGACCTTACAAACAAGGACTACTGTATTACCACACACAAAAAAAATATGTTTAAAATGAAATGTATGATCACTGCTTTACCTTCTATCATGAGTCTCCATCATTGGATGAGATGACATATCCAATTGCCACCATAAAAGATCATTACCCTATGGCATATAGTGACTCTTAGGGATAATTTAGTTTGGCATGCCAAGAATGTTTGAGCACTCAATGGAATAGGAGGAGCATGGTGATAGGGTTTACTTGGCCACCTAGAGCTAAAAAAATAAATAGTTTGATCCTACAATGAATGGTGAGAGGGATTCAACAATTGGCAACTTTATACTAACTAACACTACAAGTTTCAGTAGCACCCATGATGGGGTCACAAAATCAATATAGACTAAGATCTCTAGAAAGTGAGAGAGGTTATTTTAGGTCTCTAAAACATGGTCCTATAGCACCTAGAATCACATCCATACCTAACATGAGCTCTAAGATATACCCCATCAAAGATTTCTGACCTATGACACTTAGTGACTCTTAGGGATGATTTGATTCACCATGCTTGAGAAAATTTGAGTACTCAATGGGATGGGACAAGCTTGGGGCCATGGTTTACCTCACCATTTGAAGCTAACAAAACATTGAGGGAGATTTTCTAGTTGGCAACTTTGTACTAGCCAATACTACAAGTTTTAGCATCACCTGATTTGGGGTCACAAAATCAAAACTGAATAAGATCTCTAAAATGTGAGAGGTGTTAATGTAGGTCTCCACAACATGGTCCTATAGCACCTAGAATCACATCCATACCTTGCATGAGCTTCAAGATATTCCCCATCAAATATTTCTACCCTATTGCATTTAGTGACTCTTAGGGACATTTTGGTTTGGCATGCCCAAGAGCATTCGAGTGCTCAATGAGATAGGATGAGCTAGGGTTAATCTAACCACTTAGAGCTAACAAAATAGAAAGTTTGATTCCATGATGAATGGTGAGGGAGATTTAGTAGTTGGCAACTTTGTACTATGCAACACTACAAGTTTCAACATCACCTAAGATGGGATTACACAATCAAAATGGAATAACATCTCTAAAAAGTGAGAGAGTTTATTGTAGGTGTCTAAAACATGGTCCTATAGCACCTAGAATTGCATCCATACCTCACACGAGCTCTAAGATATGCCCCATAAAATATTGTTGCCTTATGGCACTTAGTGACTTTTAGGGATGATTTGGTTCAGCATGCATGAGAATGTATGAGCATTCAACATGACAGGACAAGATTGGGGCTAAGATTTACTAGGCCACTTAAAGGTAACAAAATAGATAGTTTGATCCCATGATGAATGATGAGGAAGATTCAACACTTGGCAACTTTGTATTGGCCATGACTACAAGTTTTAGCATCACCTGAGATGGGGTCACAAAATCAAAATGGAATAATATCTCCGAAAAGCAAGAGAGGTTATTATAGGTCTTTGCAACATAGTCTTGTAGCACCTAGAATCACATCCATACCTTTTATGAGCTTTGAGATATGCCTTGTTAAGGATTTTTACCCTATGGTATTTAGTGACTCTTAGGGACATTTTAGTTTGGTGTGCTAGAGAATGTTAGAGCTCTCAACAAAATAGGATAAGAATGGGGCTAGGGTTTACCTAGCCACTAGGAGGTAATGAAATAGATAGTTTGATTCCACAAAAAATAGTGAAGGAGATTCGATAGTTGGCAAATTTGTACTAGCCAACACTACAAGTTTCAACATCACCTGAGATGGGGTTGTAAAATCAAAATGGAATAAGATCTGAAGAAAGTGAAAGAGGCTATTATAGGTCTTTGTAACATGGTCTTATAACACCTAGAATCACATCCATAACTTGCACAAGCTCCAAGATATGTCCCATCAAAGATCACTACCCTATGGAATTTAGTGACTCTTAGGGATGTTTTGGTTCGGCATGCTTGAGAACATTTGAGCACTCAACAAGCTAGGACAAGCTTGTAGCTAGGGTTTTCCCATCCACTAGGAGCTAATAAAATAAATAGTTTGATCCCATGTCAAATGGTGAGGGAGATTTGACAATTGGCAACTTTGTACTAGCCAACACTACAAGTTTTAGCATCAACTGAGATGGGGTCACAAAATGGAAACAAAATAAGATCTCCAAAAAGTCATAGAGGTTATTATAGGTCTCCACAACATAGTCCTATTGAACCTAGAATCACATTAATATCTCATGGGAGCTTTGATATATACCCCATCAAATATTTGTGTGCTATGGCATTTAGTGACTCTTAGGGACATTTTGGTTTGGCATGCCTAAGAATGTTTGACTACTCAATAGGATGGAAAAATCTTGGGGCTAAGGTTTACCTAGCCACTTCGTACTAATAGAATAGATAGATTGCTCCCACAATGAATAGTGAGGGAGATTTAGTAGTTGGAAACTTTGTACTGGCCAATACTACAAGTTTCAACATCACCTAAGATGAAGTCAAAAATTCAAAATGGAATAAGATCTCCGAAAAAAGGGAGAAGTTATTGTATGTCTCTGCAACATAGTCCTGTAGCACCTAGAATTGCATCCATACCTTGCATGAGCTTCGAGATATGCCCCATCAAAGATTGTTGCCCTATGGCACTTAGTGACTCTTAGGGATGATTTGGTTCGGCATGGCTAAGAATGTTTGAGCACTCAATAGGATGGGGTGAGCTTGGGGATAGAGTTTGACCAACTACCCAGAGCTAACATAATAGATAGTTCAATTCCATGATGAATGGTGAGGGAGACGTGGTAGTTAGCAACTCTGTACTGGCCAACGTTACAAGTTTAAGCATCAAACCAAATGGGATCATAAAATGGAAATATAATAAGATTTCCAAAAAAAAAGTGAGGTTATTGTAGGTCTCTACAACATATTCTTATAGCACTTAGAATCACATCCATACCTTGCATGAGCTCTAAGATATGCCCCATCAAATATCATTGCCCTATGGCACTTAGTGACTCTTAAGGACAATTATGTTTGGCATGCTTAAGAATGTTTAATCACTGAATGGGATAGGACAAGCTTGGGGCTAGGGTTTACCCAATCACCTAGGCCTAAAAAAATAGACAGTTTGATCCCATGATGAATGGTGAGGGAGATTCAGTAGTTGGCAACTTTGTACTAGCCAACACTATAAGTTTCAGCATCACTCGAGATGGGGTCACAAAATCAAAACAAAATAAGATCTCCAAAAAGTGATAGAGGTCATTGTATTTCTCCACAAAATGGTCCTGTAGCACCCAAAATTGTATCCATTCCTCACACGAACTCCAAAATAAGCCCCATCAAAGATCACTTCCCTATGGCATTTAGTGATTCTTAGGGATGTTTCAGTTCAGTGTGCCTGATAATGTTTGATTGCTCAATAGGATAGGATGAGCTTGGGGATATGATTTACCCACAAACCAAAGCTAACAAAATAGATATTTTGATCCCACAATGAATGGTAAGAGAGATTCAACAATTGGCAACTTTGTACTAGCAAATGCTACAAGTTTCAGCATCACCCAAGATGGGGTTGCAAAATCAAAATAGAATAATATCTCTAAAAATAGAGAGGTTATTGTAGGTATCTACATCATAGTCCTATAGCACTCATATTTCCATCCATACCTCACATGAGCTTCAAGATATGCCCCATAAAAGATCACTACCCTATGGCATTTAGTGACTCTTAGGGGCAATTTAGTTCAGTGTGCTCAATAATGTGTGATTGCTCAACTAGATGGGAGGAGCTTGGGGCTAGGGTTTACCTAGCCACCTAGAGCTAATAGAATAGATATTTTGATCCCATGATGAATAATGAGAGAGATATGAACACGATATGTATGCCTAGGCCAATTTGTGAAAGATATGAGCAAAGTTGCTAATTAGGCAAAGTTATGTCATTTTGAATTTTTGGTCAAGATAGCCTAAGATTAGGTGTTTTTAGTTGTTTTTTTAATATTTTGGAACCATTTCCAGGTGCTAGAAGTGAAATCTAGTGAACTTTGCAAAAGTTGCACCTTTTGTGAAAAATTGAAAAAGTTGTAAAAGTTGCTTAAAAATGCATATATAACTGAAAACCTTCTAACCTTCAAAATATATGTTTCCCATGATCATATACTTGAGCATGGATAGTTACAACTTCCCAAACTTCCATTTGCAACTTTTTTTCAAAAATTACAAAAGTTGCTTAAGCAACTTTTTGAGCAACATTACAACTTTTGAGCAATTTTTGCTCTTTACATATTTAGGTCGAATGGGTCCATCTAGGACTATTCTAGGACCCTAGTTAAGATTACTAGGACCTATTAGGTAACCAAATACCTTAGTTTCTAATGAATATTTAAAGGTGGTGAATAAAAAATTTTCTACTAACTACAGATATTTCAAAGACATTGAAAACAATATATATTATGCTTTCAAGAAAAATGAGGTACCAATTCTGAAAATAAGATTGAAATGATTCCCATCAGTGGCATGGCCAAGAACTACCCTTTTAATACTGTGACCAATATTTGGCCTAAATCCCCTTTCCTTCTCATTCCTATGGAGGAAAGCTTAATATACAAAGGAATATATATAAAGGAGTTGCAGCTACATCTATTAAATATAAAAAGGACGCTATAGAAAGCTTGCTTAATAGAGAGATTAATCTGAGAGAAAATGACATTTCAAAAGAAAATTGTTATCTTAGTTCCATCAAGGGTATGTCAATTACCTAGGATGAAGAGACAAAACCTACAACTATTCAAAAAGAGTGCACATGTACATAGACAGAAAAATTTTAGATAGAGAAGTAACAAGTGCTATAGAATTATCCATGGAATGTGAAGTAAAGCCTCAAATTGGCTCATGCAAAGAATCCAGTCACAAACTTCATTCTAACACTACAGATGTTTCAATTATAAATTCCTATTCATCAATGGCCTTGCATTTACAAGACTTGGGAAGCCAGGATACTTAAGTTGGGCATGATCCGTCAAAGTTCTTATCAAAATATATTAATGATCTCAATAGAACAACAAAAAGCTCATCGCCACCTTTAAATGGAGATTGTTAGTTCCCAAACATGTCCTAGTCAAGTAGATGATTGGTGTAATAGCACCCATGCTAGACTCATCAAAGAAAGCACGTAAGGATCCTAGATAGTTCACTTAGGATTGGTTGGCACATTGATCCAAGTGTAAGGCCTTCAAATATCATGCTATAGCATGTTGGCTGTACAAAATGATATTAACTTCTCTCATTTTAGGGTTTGGATAGTCTTTATATATCCTCCTAGGTCTTTCCTCTTCATCCTTATATTTTTCATCAACTTCTTTCAAGTTTTAAAAGGAAAATCCATAATTTCTTGCAAAATCAACATTTTGCAAAAAATGGTAAAATTGCAATATAGCAACTTTTCCCTTTTTTCTTGCTTGCTCTTCTTAACACTTCTAACTTGTTATTTAGGCTATCCCTTAGCAACTCCATGCTAGGGACCCTTCCCTAAGCCAATGACTCATCCCTTAGGTTACTCATAGCCCTATGGCAAGGTATTTCTTTGACTTTTAGGCCAAAATAGTGACTCTTCTACGGACATTAAATGACATCCAATACACTAACTACCACACCTAGGTCTAGTGACCCTTATTTTACTTACTAGGCTCACTTGGAGCATAATACAGAAAAAATGAAAAGGTGAGGGCCCTATGATTCAAGGTGTCCCTACACCACTCTCTCTCTCTCTCCCCCTCTCTCCTTATTTAATCTAATGAACTTACTAGATATGCTCTACATTTTAATGTCTCAAGTAGTGCCTCATGGTCTAACTCACAAACTTTCCAAAGATTCTTTGTAAGAATTTTCCTTAGGGTAGAATTCACCCAAGACAAAGGAACTCAAAGACAACCACAATAGTAGACTAGAAAGAGTATGATCAAAGTATCAATATGTATTCAATTCAATATTCAATGGAAAAATACACTACGAGTGCCTATATAAAAAGGCCTCTAGAGAGCTTTTAGAATGCATAGATGTTAGCAACATGATAAGTCATACAACCAAGCACATGTCCACCAGATATGGGTTATCCTCCATTAAGAATGAGAGTGAGTGTGATGATGAGAGGATAAGCCTACAATAGTGTAGTATGCAAAATAATGTTGTAAAAAACATGTGCTAAAATGAGAGTGTGAATAACTATGTTGTCTATATGAGAACTTAGTGAATGATGCAAAATATAGTGTTGTAGACACCATGTGTTGAATTAGAGTTGCATACTTCTGTGTTGTCAACATGACAACTCATGAGAGTACACAAAATCCTAAGTGTCTCACCTAAATAAATAATAAAATAATGCATTAGTCTAACTAACCTTTAGTAAAGTTTAAATAGTAAATACTTATTTACACCAACACCCCCCATAAGTGTAACTTAGGGGAATGCACTTAATTTCACAAAATATAGGATGCAATGCATGATGGGTCCCAGCTACTAGGCCATGTTAGGTACCCATGTACATAGTGAAATGCAATCTCTCATAAAGTAGAGAAAAGAGGGAAAACCTCATGGGAAAAACCCTCCGCCAAAAAAAGAGATGAAAAACTAGATGCATGGATGGATGGAGTAATCAAGACCCCCCCATTACAACATACATCAAGTATATACAATAGAGAAATGTGATAAGAACACTATCCCAAAAGAGGAAAAGGTCCCCCCTCCCCGCATAAGAGAGAAGAAGAAGAGAGACAAGATAGTCTCTGCCCCCACCCCCCCCCCAAAATGAAGATTTTTTAGTAGTGATAGCTGTTCTTATGTAGAAGGTGATGTAAGAATGTAGAATAGTATTCCTCCCCTTTAGAAGAAACAATACCATATGTACAAGTGAGATGCTTCCATTGTGTGTGGAAAGAATCCCAGTGATTACTGATGTCTCTGAAACTTGTTCAACTATCCCTATGAAGGAAGAATGTAGAACCTATCCCAAGGAATGTATTGTCTCCTCAACTAATAAACAGACCTCCTAAAACTATTGTACATAATTATCCACACTCAAATCAACTTGTGAGGATCAATCATGTAGAGAATAGACATGAGGGTCAGAGTGAGCCCTCACAACAACTATAGAAGGATCCTCTCCACCAAAGAGAAGATGTATATCATCAATGATGTCCTCCAAATCTACTATGTATGACTCCACAAACAAACTTAAAATATCTTCTATGTAGTCATCCTTTGGTTCTAGAACTAGAATATTGGGTGTACCCTGCTTTGCTTGACCTATCATTGTGGCAATAGATGCATGTCGACTATACTGATGTCATGATCTCTCACTACAACTATTTATAAAACCCCACATGTCTAAATCTATTGAAACACTATTGCTAGTTTCACTATCAATTTCCACAATGTATCATGTGCGGAGAGGATTAGAGGATAAGCTGGGTGAACTTTCCTCAAAGTGTACATCCTTCTCCATAAAAATTTGATGTGTCTTAGGATCCATAAGTCTATATTCCTTCACACTGTCTTCATATCCAATTAAATTACAAGGCCAAGGAGGTGATGCCTTGAATCATCTAAAATATATGTTTGCCCATGCTAGACAACTAAAGACTTTGAAGTGTGTCACAATTGGTTTTCTGACACACCGTACCCCAAAAGGGGCCTTACTATGTAAGGTAGGATGAGGAGACCTATTAAGTATGTGATTGGCACTACTAATTTCTTTGACTTCAAATGATGGATCAAGAGACTTGGCTTATATCATATGACTTTCCATAGACTTAAGAGTTCAGATCCTCAATGCTACAACATTTATCATGTGTAGACTGAAAGCTAGTGGATTCTAAAGATCAATACCCTCAAGTTTGCAAAATTATTTAAGTCTTTTGTTCACATATCCACTTTCATTTTCCATCCTTGGAAAATCGATGGCTTTCCTTGATTTCTATTCAACATGAGTCTTGAAGCCTAGAAATTTATCCAACACTTCATTCTTGTTATTAAGAAAGTAGACCCAAGTATACCTTGAAAAGTTATCAATGAAAGTAAGTATGTAGTGACCCTAGTTGACCAATGTCATTGCAAAAGGACCTACTAGTACCATGTGAACCAACTAAAGAACAACTAGTGCTCTTGAAAGCTTCCCTTTATGTAACTTCTCCTCTAGATGCATATCCACTGAACCTTTTGAATAGTCACCTTGGGAAAAGTTGATTGTAGGGAGATCTTTGACCATTTTTTTGAGCAAAGTTTCTAAAGATAACATAAGGCAAGATGACCAAAACACTCATGCCATAATTGGATTTTTGAATTTGATTGAGTCAACAAGGCTTGTGAAGGAGACTTGGGCACAAAGTGGGAGAAAGAATATAACATTTTTTCATGATTAACTTTCCCCATTGGAATCATTGAATCATCTTTTAGAATGTGCACTTTTACTAAGTCAAGAAGGAACTCAACTTTATGACCATCTCCAAGGTGAGTGATTTGGTAAATTGAGATGAGATTAGAACTTAGGTTGGGAATATAGAGAACATTTTTGAACTCTCCATTTTCCATCTCCACATTTCCTTTTCCTTCAACTTCCATTTTTTTATCATCTAGCACAAAGATGTGCAGTACCTTTGATTGGTTCATTGAAAAAATATCCTCCTTTGAAGAACCCATATGATATGAGGCACTTGAGTCAAGAATCCATTCCTTTGAAGAATTTAAATTTTCCATGAGTGCTTGTTCTTTGCCCTTTTAATCTAAAGAAGATCCTTTCTCCTTATAAGCATTAGGTAGTGGAATATTATGTTTCTTCATGTTAGAGGTCAACTCATCAATCTTTTTATGATAACACCCATGTTCTTCATGACCCAGTTTCTTGCAATAAGCACACTTTTTTTTGTTCTTATTATTTTCACCCTTCTTATTTGAATTTGAGGAAGACTTACCTTGTTGATTTGATTGTGGTGTTTTCTTTTCTACATCCTATGATTTGTTCTTCCACTTCTTATTCTTACCCCTTCCTTTATTTGAAGATTGACTAGCTAAATGTTGAGAACCCTCATTATTGGCCACCAATGCCTTAGACTTTGGAAAATTGAGAATCGCCACTAATTTCAACTCCTTTTCTTCTTTTTCCAACAAATTAGCATAATCATCAAAAAATGCTTTCTGATAGGTAGAACCTAATGTAGTCTTTGAGGTGTTACAAGTAGAAACAAATGTGGAGTACTCAGATAATAGCTTGTTATGAATGAGATAGATCAATCAGTCATCTTTAATAAGACTCCCACAATTAATATGCTTCATCCTTAGTTCATTCACCTTAATGATGAAATCCTGTATAGAATCAAATGACTTAGGATCTAAGGAGACAAGCTTATCTTCAATTTTGAAAACATTCTCTTCAAACACTTTACCATATAGGTTTAGGAGGGTATCCCAAGCTTCCATAGATGTATGAGACTTTTGAATCTGATACATGATCTTGTCATCAACCCCCAAAAAAATATCAAATAGGGCTTTTCTATCGATTATTTGCCAATCAATGATTTCATTGGCAGATACTTGGTCACCTATTGCTTTAGGAAGGGTACCATCTACATATTGAGAAACTCATTTATGCATTAAATGACACCACATTTTAATAGACCATATAGCATACTTATGTGGAGTTAATTTTGGAAACTTAAAATGCTCCATGATGCAAAAAATTATATAAAACTATAGAAAAGAGGAACACAACACCAAGAACACCCCTCCTTTTGACTAAATCAAGAAACCCACTCCAAAAAAGATGGTTTGGGCACTTTATATGTAGTGCAATTAAAATGGCCACTTGCTAATTTGGCCTTAGTGGACTTCTAATTTTTCCTTTTTACAACCTTCTTATGGAGTTCAACACTAGAACATTATAATGTATCTTAGATATACAACAATTCTAAAGATATATCAAAGTATTACAATACAAAAAAGAAGCTAATTTTGAAAGTGACACTTTTGTCTACAAAATCCTATAATCTAATCATAAATATGAAAAGTAGATGAGAAATAATGCACTTTCAAAAAAAAAGAACCTATTTTCATGTCTAGATGAGCCTGAACAAAGCATTTGAAGTTGCAAAATGTAAGATTGGATAGGTACAATCACTAAAAGACATAATTTTTGACAAATTTGTGCACCAAAATTAGAGAAGAGATACACCACTAAAAAGTTTAGGAAATTCTACCCAATTTTAAAAAACTATTAGATCTCATTTGGAATTTAGATGACTGACATATGGCCTCCCAAAGTTGGACTTCAAAATCAAAAATCACTCTGGAGAGGGGTTGTATCAGCAAAAGACAAGATTAAATTTGATTTTCATATGGCTATCACAATAGTTCAAATTTTCCCCTAAATGATGGTCAAGTAGTGATCAAATTTAGGCTCAAGAATTGATGATGTCAATAATTTCCAACCCTATGATGATGTCAGCATGATGTCATCATTGTACAAAATCGTACAGATAGGTATGGTGGCTGATGTATTCTACTTGCATGTCAATAAGATAGTTGACATGTCATGGGGCATGTGACATGGATGTCCAAATAGGTTATTGACATAGGTGATCTGTCGAGCTGGTGGGAGGGTTGTGGATTGGTCCATCATGGCGGGTTCCATGTGTACTAAGTGAGTATTAATGTGCAAGCTACTCAGATTTGTACCATGTGGAGTGCTTGTTTTTCACATGGAAAATGTAGACTACACCACATGGTTATGATAGTCATCATCATGGGGCACGACTATCGAGAATGAAATGTGTTGGCAGGGAATTAAGTCTAACACAAATGACTATGAATAATCCCACATTCGTGGGTAGACAACAATGTGCACTATTTAAAACATTAACAACCATTAAGGATAAACAAATATAATGCATGTTAGGAGTGATGAACTCAGACACTGGTACGTTGAATAGGGCTGGTGATTTGGTGCCCTCACCAAATTTCTAGATTATTATGTAGTTCGGTCTATTTGTGTAGTATGGCCCACCAAATTATGGTGCCAAAATAAATAGAGAAGCCAGATTTAAGCTAGCCAAATCAGAATATTCTATTCAAAAAATAGAATATTCCTCACAAATTGTAGGGCTAGGGTGTGACTTCCTGTATCTACAAAAGAAATTCTCTATTAGCCTAACTGGTCAAAATTTTTCCAAAAATACCCACAAATCAAAAAAATGTAGAGAATAAAATTGTAGATCTGAGAAATAAATAAATAGATCAATTAAATGACCATACTCAAAATTGCAAATTGGACCTTCAAGTGTCAATTTGTAAAATAAAATTTTCCTCATGATTGACTTTGGGCTAGCATAGGTGAATTTATAGTTGATCTTCACCGAATCAACATTCTAGACATAATGGCAAGGTCTAATTTGGCTCTAGATGCTCCCAATATTTGCAGATTCTCTAGATTTGAGTTGAGGTGCTAAAACATGAATGGTCTCAAATAACTATATATAAAAAATTTCTTAGGATAAAATTCACCCAAGACCAAGAAACTCAAACACAAGCACAACAATATACCAGAAAGAGTATGATCATATTATCGATATGTATTTGATTCAATAGTCAATGTGAAAATACACAAGGAGTGTCTATATATAAATTCCTCTGGAGAGCTTCTCAAATGCATAGAATTAAGTAACATGATAAGTCATACAACCAGGAACATGTCCACCAGATATGGGTTATCCTCCATTAAGCATGAAAGTGTGATGATGAGAGGATAAGCCTATAATGATGTAGCACACAAAATAATGTTGTAGACAACATGTGCTAAAATGGGAGTGTAAATAACTATGTTGTCTACATGACAACTCATTGAATGATGCAAACACTAGTGTTCTAGACACCATTTACTAAATTAGAGTTGCATACTTTTGTGTTGTCAACATGACAACTCATGAGAGTAGACAAACTCCTAAGTGTCTTACCTAAATAAATAATAAAATAGTGCATTAACCTAAGTAAACTTAAGTAAAGTGTAAATAGTAAATACTTATTTACACCTATAGTCTTATTATGTGGTTTTCCACCATATTTTATCAAGTGGACATTTGATGCAACAACAAGGTTTGACTAATGAAGAATCTTCCTCTCTATTTTCCAATTCTCGAATAACTACAAGTTAGGGTTCTTCATAGAATATTATATAAGCCATGTGTTGATTACAACCATCGCACCCATATGTTACTCTAAAACTTCACCATCTATAATTGAGTGATCCAATTTTTGTTTGGCTTGGACACAATGACACAAATAATAATTTGTCCCTTCTTCATTGTCTTCAGGTGCAATAATAGCCAAAACATGGCTCGTAGTGATAAATGAATGTACACAATGTAGTCATTAATTCAAAAAATACTTAGGTAAAAGTTAAAAAGTTACATATTGAAATTACAAAGATATATATATATATATATATATATATATATATATATATATATATATATATATATATATATATATAACCAGGTTGCACTAGATCAAATAAGTGGTCAAAGTCAATGGATGAATCCATCTATACCATTTCCAGTGCTTGTGGGGGATGATAGGTGTCAACTGGGTCTAAAACCTATATATCTCATTTATCCACCCATTTAGTTGACTCACACTCATCCCAATTTTCCTTTGTACATGATGGACAATAGCATGTCATTTTTTGTGTGTGGATACTCCACAAACATACACCAAAGCTTCTAAAACAGTGCAACTCACATGATCCTATTAGTGTGCAACAATCTTCATATGGTGCAATGCTAGTAATATCTATCAACCAAAAAAATATATAAACTGTAGATTCACCTTCCTTACCTAGACCCATTGTAGTATTACACCACTAGATAATGGATTTTGCATCTATAAATATTTGCTCCATCTTTTTACTTTAGTTCTTGATGAGCTAAGGCTCTTTTGATGCATGTACCTACACCATCATTCTCTCCCTTTCCATGACCAGCCTATATGAAATTCTACATTTATTGAATTCTAGACAACCTATGCATCATGTCCAACCAATAGAATATCCATGCATTCTTGAATTGAGATGCACAATTTTATGACCAAATAATGTGTTGATAATATGGTATACCTCTATTATCCAAATCTCCATAAAAATAGTTGAAAACAACCATGTGCAAACTCTGTAGAATGTGATTGATCATCGTTGATGTAAAAATAGTACTCCCTCAAAATCTTCTTGTCATCCTCAGTACTTGTAGGTAAATGCATGAATCTAAAAATATAAACAAATATAGAAAACTATTAAGAAGCATAAAACTTTTCTTGCACCTCATTTTATGGTTGTATTTTGTAGTTCTCTATGAAGTCTACAACTGAAACAATGTTATCCATTGGAAATGTATCCTTTCATAACTTGAATTACAAATCCAACAATCGAGGTCTACGTGCATGTCTTCCATACTCATAAATAATATTTTTTATGAAAAATATTCATGAACTCATACATTCGAATCTTTTCAATGACAATCACATCTTTTACCATGTTTTCCATCTTTTAGAGCATATGTCATTGTCTTATATTTTCCATAATCTACTATTTCATTTCCAATTACATGTGTACTATCCATATGTTCACAAGTTGATTAAAGTTGCAAAGAACTACAAAATAAGCATGTAACATCCAAGCATGATGTCTTGTAAAATTGTTGGTTGTTTCCTATTTCACATAAAATGTTGGATATGAATTCTTTTGAAGATCTAGGTGGCTCATTCATGTCACTATCTTCCAAAACAAACTTAGAATGCAAAAATACACATATATGCCTAAAAACATCAAAATGTTTAGAAAATTCAATATGTATCCTACAACAAGAAGTTGTGTGTGTGTGTGATTTATCTTCACATAAAAGGGTTTACCCATCTCAAAAAATCTTTGACTTATCTAAATTTTAGGATACATACCAATAAATTTTGCAAAAAATTGTCTTTGAGCTGAGTCCAAAAAATGTTACGCATGTGGGTCATGATTTTGGCTACCAATCCTCCTTCTAACAACATCTCTTTGATTAGGGAAAACACGTGTGTTATTTGTCCAAAAATTTTGAATCAATGATTTCAAAGCTTCGCTAATTTTTTATCCTTTTGTAGTAGTCTACCACTAAATGTCCATAACTCATTTTTTGGTGGATCTTCCAATCTCTTATACCTTATCATGGCTCTCCTTAGAGTACCTCTACCGATTTTTAATGTTTTTCTTGTCTTTCTCATGAGTCAAGCTTTCCTCATTTGGGTACTTACTATTGTCGATGTAAGTACTTGTCTTGTGATGTTACTATCTTTGGTGCATGATTTAGAACCCACTTTGTGATAAGCACTCATTAGATTCTTTATAATGCTTTTTTCATTTGAATTGTCCATCATTCTTAGCTGAAGAATCTTCATGATAAGCCTAAATTTCAAATTTCTCACCATTTCAATAAATAATTGGCATTGACCTATAATATTTAATTCTTCAAAGAATGATCTCCACATACAATTAACTTTTCTTTGACAAGTACGCTTGCTAATCTTGTTAGGCATTGATTTCAAAATGTTAGTATCAATATCTATCAAATATTTTGGTCTTCTAAAATGAATTCTAGAAGGTTTTATAATCTCTTCCATTCCATCAACATTTTGAACATCAACATAAGGTTGAGTGTTTTGCATACCTTGAGCCGAAGATGATGTGCCTTGGTAATAAGATGCAAAAGATGGAATATCACCTACTTGATATGTTGATGTTGTTCCTTCAACATGACATGATGGAGTGTGTACATTGTTAGATGTACAAATTAGCCTCTCTTCAACATGAGATGATGATATGACTCCAACATTGGAAGATGGCATAGCTTCACAATTCAATTGTGTTCTTGAGTGTAATAGTCTCATTCGTTCTCTTTGTCTTTCCAATTCTTTCACTTCATTTCTTTGTATTTGTGATTCTTGTTCCTCTTCAAAAGACAATTTTTCATTATTGCTTTTAAATTTTCTTTGTTCATGAAGTAGTTTCATTTTATCTCTTTTAATTGCCAAATCTCTCTCCCTCTCCTCCATTGTTTGAATTTTTGATTTCTTCCTTGGCACGATTATGATTTTCATATGTCAAATTATTCAAACATATAAAGCAACAATTTTTAAACTACAAATCATTCAAATACATGTACAAATTATAATTATTTCAATGAATACACAATATATATTAAACAACTTGTCAAATTATAATCAAATTTGTCTCTATATAATAATAAATAATATTTAAAAAGGATCACACTAACGTTTTCTATAGAAAGAATATTAAAAAATCCTTCAAATAGTATATTCAATGATTGAATTTGGTGTTTGCTAGCTTCAAATAGAATGAAAAAATGTTCAAAAAGACTTCAAATAGTGTATCCAATGAGTGAATATAGTGTTAGAAACTTTTAACAACATTAAAGCCGTGTTTTCTGTCAAAACAACAAAATACACAATAGACATAAAATAGAATATGGACTAGTAGGGACCCAAACTCCCATTATGACCATTTTTTGGTGTTTTCATATAGTGCATATGCACTATAGCGCATACACACTATAAAGCACATGTGCACTATAGTTTGTATGCACTATGTTAAAGATAATCTTTCCTTATCCCACCATCCCCCATCCCCTACTCTCACTCTCTCTATCTCTGCCATCCCCTACTCTCTTTGCCACCTTGTACTCTCTCTCACACTCTCTATCATCCCCTACTCTCTCTCTCACTCCACCTCTCCCACTTCCTCTCCCACCACCTAATCTCTCTCACTCTCTCTCTCTCCCATCCCATACTCTCTATCTCTCTCTCTCTCTCTCTCTCTCTCTCTCTCTCTCTCTCTCTCTCTCTCTCTCTCTCTCTCTCCACCCCCTACTCTCTCTCTCTCTCACTCCCATCCCGCACTCTCTCTATTCCTCTCTATCTACCTTTCTCTCCCTCTCCCACTCCCTCTTCCACCACCTACTCTATCTCTCGCTCACACACTCTCTCTCTCCAATTCCCTACTCTCTCTCTTTCACAAACACATACACACTCCAATCCCCCCCTCTTTCACTCTCCTCTCCCATCCCCTACTCTCTCTCTCTTTCACACACACTCTCATACCCTCTCTCTCTCCCTCTCCCTCTCCCACTCCCTCACCCACCACCTACACTCTCTCTCTCACTCTCTCTCTCCCATTCTCTACTCTCTCTCCCTCGGGTTACTCTCTCTCACTATCTCTCCCATCTCCTACTCTCTCTCACTCACCCTCTCCCACTCCCTCTCCCACCACCTACTCTCTCTCTCCCTCTCTCCCTCTCCCACTCCCTCTCCCAGCACCTAATCTCTCTCACACTCTCTCTCCCATCCCATACTCTCTCTCTTGGTCTACTCTCTCTCTCTCTCTCTCTCTCCCATCTCCTACTCTCTCTTTCACACACACACTCCCATCCCCCTCTCTTTCCTCTCCCATCCCCTACTCTCTCTCACACACACACTCTCATCCCCTCTCTCTCTCTTCCTCTCCCTCTCCCAATTCCTACTCTCTCTCACTCTCTCTCTCATCCCCTACTCTCTCTCTCTCTCATTCTCCTTCTCCCTCTCCCACCGCCTAATCTCTCTCTCACTCTCTCTCTCTCAACCCCTACTCTCTCTCACTCTTCCTATCCCACTCTCTCTCCCACTACCTACTCTCTCTCACTCTCTCTCCCTCTCTCCCTCACTCACTCCCTTTCCTATTTCCTACTCTCTCTCTCACACTCTCTCTACCATGCCCTACTCTCTCTCCTCTCTCATCCCCTACTCTTTTTCACAGACACACACTCCCACCCCCTCTCTCTCCATCTCCCTCTCCCACTCTCTCCCACTGCCTACTCTCTCTCTTTTCCGCTCTACTCTTTCTCTCTATCTCTTGTCCCCTACTCTCTCATTCTCCCACCCCCTACTCTCTCTCTAGCTCCCTACTCTCTCACACAAACACACTCCCACCCCCCTACTCTCTCTTCCTCTCTATCTCACTCTCCCTCTACCACCACTTACTCTCTCATTCTCATATTCACACACACTCTCACTCATCCCCTACTCTCTCTCTCCCACTACCTACTCTCTCTCATCCCCTACTCTTGTTATGATTAAACCATGGATAGAAATAACAATTACATGCAAATATAACCAATAATAGAAAATAATAGAGCACACAAAAAAGAACACAAGGCACCAAGATTTAACATGGTTAACCCAATTGCTGGGCTACGTCCACCAAACACCAAGTTTGATCATATTACGATCCAATGATTACAACCTGATTACAATCTATAATCCCTTGCAACTCAATATCACTGCAAGAACCAATTTCACATCACAACATAACATAATAAAAAATAACTAACCCTGAGCCCTTCTATACAACTATTTTATGCCATTTTAGGGTTACAACATGTCAACCGTATGTCAGCCACAATGTCGACCATGGCCCCAAATTCTAAAAAATTTATGAAGTATGTACAATACTTTCCTAATCACTCACCACAATCTAACAATTCTCTCACTCTCTCTCCCCTCTATCATCCCCTACTCTTTCTCTAACACACACACACACACTTCCATCCCCCCTCTCCTCTCTCTCACTCTCACTCTCCCACTACCTTCTCTCTCTCTCTCTCTCTCTCTCTCTCTCTCTCTCTCTCTCTCTCTCTCTCTCTCTCCCTCATCCCTTAATCTCTCTCTCTCTCCCTCTATACTCTCTCTCAATCCCCTACTCTCTCTCTCCCACCCCTACTATCTCTCTCACTCTCTCTTCGCCATCCTCTCTCTCTCTTGCTCTCTCTCTCCCACTACCTCTCTTTCTACCTACTCTCTCTCACATCCCCTACTCTCTCCCATCCCTTACCCTCTCTCTATGTCTCTCTTCCACCCCCTACTCTCTCTCTCACTCTCTCTCACTCTCTCTCTCCCTCCTTACTCTCTCTCTTCTACCCCCTACTCTCTCTCACACACTCTCTCTCCCATCCTCTATTCTCTCTCTTACACACACTCCCATCCCCCTCTCTCTTCTTCTCTCCCTCTCCCTCTCCCACTCCATTTTCAACTACTCACTCTCTCACACACTCTCTCTCTCCTCTCCCATCCCCTACTCTCTCTCACTCTCTCCCATTCCCTAGTCTCTCTCTCCCACCTCCTACTCTCTCTCTCTCTCACATACTCCAATCGCCCTACTCTCTCTCTCTCTCTCTCTCTCTCCCTCTCTCTCTCTCTCTCTATCCCACTCTCCCTCTCCCATGGCCTGATCTCTCTCACTCACACACACTCTCCCATCCCTACTCTCTATCACTCTCTCTCTCCCATTGCCTACTCTCTCTCACTCTCTCTCCAATCACCTACTCTCTCTCTTTCCCCCATCACCTACTCTCTCTCACTCTCTCTTTCCCCCATCCCCTACTCTCTCTCTCTCACTCTATCTCCCCTCTCCCATCCCCTACTCTCTCTCTCTCTCTCTTTCTCTATCTCCCCTCTCCCATCTCCCTACTCTCTCTCTCTCTCACACACACTCATGTACCCCCCTCTCTCTCTTGCTCTTTCTCTCCCACTAACTACTCTCTCTCTCTCCCATCCCCTACTCTGTCTCTCATTTTCCCACCCCCTACTCTCTCTCCCATCTCCTAATCTCTCTCTCACTCTCCCTCCTATTTTCTCTCTCACTCTCCCTCTCCCACTCCCTATTGCACTACCTATTCTCTCTCTCTCTCTCTCTCTCTCTCTCTCTCTCTCTCTCTCTCTCTCTCTCTCTCTCTCTCACACACACACACACACACACACACACACACATCCTCTACTCTCTCTCATTCTCTCTCTCTCCCATCCCCTACTCTCTCTATCTCTCTCTCCCATCCCCTCTCTTTCTCTCCCATCCCCTCTCCCTCTCTCTCTTTCCCTCTCCAACCGCCTACTCTCTCTCACATCTCCTACCCTCTCTCACTTTCTCTCCCATCCCCTACTCACTCTTTCCCACCCCTACTCTTTCTCTTTCTATTTCTCACTCTCTCTCCTCACCTTCTCTAATCCCCTACTCTCTCTCTCTCTCTCTCTCTCTCTCTCTCTCCCTATCCCACCTCCTACTCTCTTCCCATCTTCTAATCTCTTTCATTCTCTACCATTTTTGCCTCTCTCCTTCCCTCTCTATTGAAATTTAGGCTTCAAGAGTGTGTGCGCACTAAAGCATGTATGGACTAAAGTGCATTATAAAGACCTAAATTTTAAAAAACTTAAAATAGTGCATGTGCACTATAGTGCACACGTGCTATTTAAAGCTTTACATTCTACCAAGCCTAAAGTTTGGCTTTGCCTTGGGGATCCAACCCAAAGATTTGGAGTCTCTAAACTAGTTTGAGAATTTTTTTCTACAAACATACAAAAATTGATTGATTTTTATTATGTGTTCTCCTTCAATTTTCCTCATGGTTGAGCATTGATAAAATTAGGTTACATGACATTGTAGGTCTTTGTGTTAGTTATATAACCATATAATTTATTTTTTATTTGGACTATTTCAAGCCTTTCAACTATAATTTCTTTTGAATGTGTGTCCATTTTCTATCAAAAACCAACATGTACTAATTGGGTTGCAACAACATAGTTTTTTAGAAACTAGACTCCATTCTACACACTTTGAAAAAAAGAATTTTAGATTTTAGATTAGTTTTCAGTCATTTTAAAGAGTAGCACATAGATATTTCACATTTTTGGGATGTGTCCAATTAAAAATTTATTTTAAAAAAATACACGTTATAAAATTACCCAAAAAATTTGGGATAAACAATAGTGTTAGGTAACTTTTGACTAGAGACATTAAAAAAATTTTTTAAAAAAATTAAAATTTTATGGGGGGCACACTTTGTACTGTGTTATGTTTTTTCTGAATAAATAGTACCACTTTGTGTGGCCTCCTTTTTTTAGTACCTAAAACTAAACCATTTTGAAAAAAATTAGAAGTTTAGAAACTAGATTCAAAGGACTACTACTTTTGTTTTTGTCATATCTTAAAATATTGAGCATAACTATCTTCAAATTCTTGTTAAAGTTTATAAATTTCTGATTTTAGAAATAAGGTGTCCACTTATACCCTCCTTTTGACACCACAACTTGGTGCACTTACCCTACTGGTATCAAAATGTTTGATGAGATCACTAACCTATTTATCCAATAGTATTCTCACAACATCCAACACCCATTGAACATTCGAGACTTGTGTAACCTTAAATAGAAAGTTGAGAAACCCTTCCTTACATTCCTTCAAAGATGGAGACAAATTTACACCAAATATTCATGAAAGATTCCTAAAAAAAAAAATCTTGACATCTTTACTAATAACCTCCTACTTAATTTTGGGTATAGAGTTCAACTTCAAGGTCCACACACCTTCAAAGACATGGTCACACAAGCTATCTGTATAGAGGAATTCATGGTCAAAAAAAGTGAACTAACCCTTTAAAAGGACACAAAACAAGAATCCACCTCTAACAAGGACAAACCCAAGTACATGATGAACAAAGAGGTTGTACATGATGGTGTTGTTGACAACATCACTCATAAACTTGCTAAGGCAGCCTTTAATCTTATAAACAATCTCAAAGCATCCAAGAATGTTGAGAAACCTTCTTCTAACAATAAGACATCTAGAAACAAACCAAATAACACCTCTTCGGTATCATGCCCAAAATGAGAGTATAAACCTCTTGGTGAACCTTTGGATGTGGTCTATAAGACCTTGCTACAAAACAAGCTCATTTCTCCATTGGATAACTCTTGTCCTTATGATCTGCAACCACGACCACCATAGCAGGAAAAATATACATTTTGTGAATATCACCAAAACAAGAGTCACAAAACTAGCAACTACATAAACTTGTGTCACAAAGTACAACACTTGATTGACTATGGTGACATCGTTGTGGATGGACATAAAAAGAACTCAGATCACAAAGCTTTCAAGGAGCCATTCCCATCTTATGAAAAATGGGAAAAATCAAAATAGAAATCTCATAACAAGATCAACTATACATACTCTAATGATGATGAAGAGATAGTCCACATGGTTGAACCTATGGATTTTGATTAGTATAATATCATCACCATCAATGGCAAAAAAAGAAAAACTAAACCTAATACACCATTTGGCTTAAGGGGCCCTTCTTCCAATGCATCTAAACAATGACCCATCACAATCTTTTGCCAACAATGTTAAAAATTCTCATGCCAAGTTAGTACTCCAAGGCCCTATGCCTTCTACTCCTAATCTCGAACAACACAAAGACAAACCTCTTGCTAGTCTTTCTAGAAAAGTAACAAAGCTTGCAACATCTTTTGCAGCTACTAGCTATAGTATCCTTGATCAATTTAAGTGAACTAATGCTCAAATCACAATCTTTGAGTTGCTCAAAATCTCAATTTCTCATAGGAATATTCTTGACAAAACCTTCGCTAAGGAAAATGTACATCAAGATCATGAACTTGAGATGTTCTAATCTATGTTATCTCATCTAACCTCACCTTCCTATATTTCCTTCTCTAAGGAGGATGATAATTCATTGAGTCATTCACATAATCAACTTCTACACATCAAGGTCATGATACACTAGAAATGTGTTTGTCATATGCTCATCAATAATGGAGCTAGTTTAAATATATTCTCTACTACTCTACTCAGGCAATTGGACTATTTTGAAGATTCTATTGATCCCCATCACAATATCACTATCAAAGCATATGACAAAGTTGAATGAAATTCTTTAGGTCTTGTGGGGTTGCCTCTCTACATTGACCCTATAGAAAGGGATGTCACTTGTTAGGTCCTTGACATTCCCTTGGCTTACAATATTTTTCTAGGAAGACCATGGATACATGAGATGCATGTTGTGTCATCCACCTACCATCAATGTGTAAAATTTCCATTTCATGTCTCTGAAGTCACCATACCTATAAGTACTAGCTATACCTATAACATGCTAAAATCTATTGAAACCTTTGTACCTACTAATAGAGAATCTATAGACTATCATGATAACAAGCTAAAATAAATTGAGTGGTCATTTAAGCTAAAAGAAACTAGAATGTGTGAATATCACATAGAACTAGTTCCATCTTTGACATCTCTTCTTGAGTCTCCTCATCATTATGGGAGACCATTTGAAACAAAGAGACCTTTCATGTTGAGACATCAAACTAATTTTTATGGTACTTTTGTCAAAGCTACTATTTGTCTCAAGGAGGAAGCTAAAAATAGATCTATCATTGCATGGATCCACAAAGAGGAAACTCTTGTTGACCTCACAAAATAGTCTCACAAAATTACTCATGAGAAGTATGGTCCTAGTCTTAGACTCATGAAATACTTTGTCTTCAAGGGAATTGGTCCTATTGGATGCACCAAAAATAGTCTAATTGATCTTATCAAAGAAATAGCTAGAAGGAATCAAGACACATCTAGTTTAGGCTTCAAGAAGATTCCCTTCCATCTAGGGAGTAACAAATTCATACTAGATCTTGATAGTTCATTTGAACATGAGTCACAAGCTAAGTCTAATGACCATGAAGACAATGTTGATGATGAGGATCCTTATCCTTATCCAAATTCTAATGATCTAACCAAATTCTTCGTAGAACCAAATGAATTTATACAACATGTCAGCACCATGGATGGTGATAGTGATTCTTCTAAGGATACTACTAATTTACATCATATCCAAAAAGAACAAGGAGATTCTAGTCATGCTTTAAACATTGATTACCTTTGTAAAAATTTAGATGATGAAGGAGAGTTTGTTCCTATCACTATTGGGGAATTCTATAGTCTATCTCCATGCAATATATATTCTCGAGAGGATGAATATGGCCTCTCTTAGAAGAAAATAAAAATAAAGGTATAGATCAAGTTCATGTCTATGAAAACCACCTCAAAGTAGTTGAATCATCTAGGGTTAGGTCAGATGAGTCATATCCAACTAGTGTCCTCAAGTCTTTGATTGATAATGTTAGTGCTCAAAGGAATTCAAACACACTTGTGCATGAAGCTACTCTAGGTCTCAAATTTTTTGTCGAAGCATTTAATGATTATACTATTAATGCAGTTAAACTTGCCACATCTCTTTCACTCACCTATTCCAAACCCATAGATTAGAATTCAAATGCATCTAGTGAAGTCCTTAGATTCCAAAATGACTATGCTCTTTCCTGATAGTTAAATGCTATCGAACTAGTAACATCTTTGACTAGAAAACAAAGCATCAACATGACTGAAGCTAACATTTAAGTCATACTATCAAAAAGAAAAGAAATAAAAGGTCCAATGGTCAAAACCACATTGTGACAGTGTTGGAACCTAAAAAAATAAAAATTAAAGACATATCCAAGGTGAAAAAATCTCTAAGGTACCTGTAAATGAGATATTTGATGCACTTCCTAGTCATTTTTAGGAAAGATCATTAGTGTTAATAGAACCAACACAGTCGATCAACTTAGGAATAGAGGAATAGCCTCACATAATAAATCTTGTACACTCACTATCTCCAAAAGAAAAAGAGGAATTCATTTCCTTCTTCGAAGAGAAAAAGATAAACTTTGCATGGATATACTTAGACATGCCAGGACTAGATCCTGATCTCATTATGCATCACTTATCTATTGTATGAAGAGTTAAACCAATCAAGCAGAAGCTTAGGAAAATGCATCCTTATATTGCATTACTTGTCAAAAATGAATTGGAAAAACTTATAAAGATTGGTTTCATCTATGCTATTGATTATGCCAAATGGATATCAAACATTGTTCTAGATTCCAAGCATGACAAATTTATCAGAGTCTACATAGATTTTATAGATCTAAACTTAGCATGTTTGAAGGATGATTTTCCACTCCCTAACATTGATATGATAGTGCAAATAATGGTAGGATATGAAATGTACTCACTCATGGACAATTTTTGAGATATAATTAGATCAAAATTACACCAGAAGACTAGGAAAAGACTATTTTCACTTATGCATGCATAACATTTTGTTGGAATGTGATGTTATTTCATCTAAAAAATGTTGGTGCTACATGTTAGAGGGTAGTCACTATAATTTTTCATGAAATGATGCATAAAACAATGGAAGACTATGTCGATGATACTCTAGTTAACAGTACAAATGCCACACCCACCTTTAAGATTTGGGACCTATCTTGGATCACATGGAGAAGTTCAGTCTGAGACTTAATCCTAATAAATGTGCATTTGGTGTGAAATCTAGGAAATTACTTAGTTACATTGTGTTTAGAAAAGGAATCAAGGTCGATCCAAAGAAAGTTCAAGCTATCATGGAGATGCCTCCACCTTGTAATATTAGTCAAATGAGGATCTTACAAGAAATATTTCAATCCATTCACAAATTCATGTCATAGCTGGTGGATAGGTCACAACCTTTTACTAAGACTCCACATAAAGGTGTAAAATATAACTGGAGCCAAGATTGTGATCAAAGTCTAACATAGATAAAGCAATACCTTGCTAATCCACTAATTCTAATGCCTCCTATTAATGGGAAGCCTCTTATTCTCTAAATCTTAGAAACAATGAAATCTTTAGAAATCCTACTAGCTCGAGAAGACAATGATAATAGGGAAAGATCCATTTACTATCTAGGTCACATGCTGATCTCCTATGAAAAGAATTACAATATCATCAAGAAGGCTTGCTTGGCAGTCATCTTCACTTTCCAAAAGTTGAGACATTCCATGATTTCTCGTACTACATGACTAGCTGCTAAAATTGACCCATTAAAGTACGTACTCAACAAAGTAGCTCTAATAGGAAGGTTGGCTAAGTGGGTAATGATACTAAGTGAGTTTGACATTCAATATGTTGAATGAAAGACTATCAAAGGACAAGCAATTGCTGATCAACTAGTAGAAGCATCGATATAGAATCGTCTCCCACTAAACATTGATTTTCCTGATGAATTAATTATGATGTGCACACATCAAACTTGGGTGATATTCTTTAATAGTTGCTTCACACAATAGGGATCAAGTATTGGGTTACTATTCATAACACCACAAAGGTATTCAATTCCTAAGGCATTCAAGATTTTGTTTCCTTGTACAAACAATATTGTAGAAAATGAATCTTTCATTAATGGCATGAAGATTGTAGTCAAATGAAGAGTTGATCAGTTGAACATCTTTGGTGATTTACAACTCATAATCAACTAGGTCAATGATGTATATTAGAAGAAAGATGAGAAATTGATCCCTTATAAATGCATGGTGGATGATCTGAAGAAATAATTCTCTCATATAACTTTTCAACAAGTTTCTCAAGAAAACAAAAAAGTGGTTGATGTCATGGCTACTCTTGCTTCCTTGTTACAAATGCCAAAAAATGATCTAACACATGAGCTCCTTGTGAAAATGTCACTCTACCTTGCCTATGATACCCCTCAATCTCAAATGATCTATTCTATTGTAGGATATGATTCATCTCGCTACCACCACATATACTCCTATCTGTGTGACCAAACCATTCTAGAAGGTCTAACTTGGAATGCAATGCTTCATGATATGTCATTATTACTGAGGACTTGTTTAGGAGAAGTTTCAATGGAACACTACTTAGGTGTTTAGAACTTGATGAGTCCAAATACACATTAATTGACATCCATGAGGTTATATGTGGATCTCACCTTAATGACTTGAAACTAGCTGATAAACTTATTAGAGATGGTTACTATTGGCTGACTATGGAGCAAGACACAATCAAATATGTCAAGTCCTACAAAAAATGCTAGCTCTATGGGAATTTCATTTATGCTCCTACTAGGGAGCTACTTCCATCTATCATGATGTGGCCATTCCAACAATGGGCCTTTGATCTTGTGGGTCAGATTCACCCATCTTCTTCAAATGGACACAAGTTCATTATTACAGCTATAGACTACTTCACTAAGTGGGTGGAGGCAATCCCTCTTTCTATAGAAAATGGAAAATTTGTAGCTTTACTCATCACATGAATTACATCATATGTAGGTATGGAATACCTTCCTCCATTGTCAGTGACAATGGAGGATAGTTTAGAAATAAATATGTTAAGGAGTTATGCAAAAAAATTAGAATCACTCAACACTAGTCTTCTATCTATTACCCCTAGGGTAATGGTCAAGTGGAGGCCTCCAATAAGGTGATCCTTAAGATCTTGAATCACACAGTCAACAAATCTAGAAGGGACTAGCACCTTTCGATTAATCCAGCTTTATGGGCTTAAAGAAAAAATATCAAAACTCTAATAGGTACAACACCCTTTTCTTTGGTCTATGGAGTAGATGTTGTGCTCCTAATTGAGGTTGAGATCCCTACTTTGAGAATCTCTATGAAGGGCCTCATTACTAATGATGACTATAGAATATCTCAACTTTAAGAGCTAGTCTTGTTAGATGAACATTAGCAAGTGCCATGTGACCATCTTCAAGCTTATCAGTAGCATATATCTAGAAGTTACATTAAGAAAGTTAAGCCACATGACTTCCAACTAGGTGATCTCATTCTAAGAGAAAACTCTAAGAATCAACAACAATGGGTACAAAAAGGGAAGTTCAAATCCAACTAACTTGGTCTTACATCATTACTATAGTGTTTGGATCTAGTGCTTATCAACTTTCTATAGTCGAGGGAGAGGTGCTCAAGGAGCCCATCAACACTCTTCACCCAAAGTAGTTCTACAACTAATATTATTTTTAGAGCTTTCTATATCTATCAAAATATCCTAAAAAAGTCATTACCCTAGTGAAATCTAGCAATAGATGCTTTGTTAATACCAAAAGAATTGACAAACTCAAAAATACAAAAAAAAATCAAAAAAAAGAAAAATATAAAAAATTGAAAACTCAAAAATAAAAAATAAAAAATTGAAAAAGAAAAAAAGTTTCATTGATGAAAACTTGGCAAACAAGCATCATGGTAGCTAAAAAAATTCTCTTCCAAGAAGGTGAAAACCTAGTAAACAGACCCCTCTTATTTCAAATGGTATATCTTGTAGTGTGCAACCTTCTGGCTTCATGTATAGTTGCTTTCTTGCTTAAGTTTTTGACTTTTTCTCATGTATCCATGGATTGAATCTTGTCATAACTTGGGGGCAACACCCTACAATGTCATAAGAGTCTTTCACAACAATCACCAATTCTTCTAGCTGCATCTACCTACTATCACTAGAGTCACTTTTTGAGATTCCTCTCATGGATAATCTCTCATGAAAATCACCAGTTGTATTAACTACATCTTCGTACTGTCACTTCTATTACTTTTTGAGATTTCTCTCATGGAAGATCTCTCTCGTGTCAGTCACCAATTGTTCTAAATATGTCTATCTACTATCACTCAGTTTCTAACTAAGGTTCTTCCTATTGAAGATTCCTCTTTGACTTTAGTCATTGGTTGTTCTAACTATGTCTATCTACTATTGTCACCCTACTAAATATATTTCTTTCAAACATGTTCTCAATATTCACACTTGACATCAATCCTATAACATAGAAAACAAACTTAAGATAATAAATTTGTTTGGGATATGCTAAGATTTTATTTCTTTATTTCTCTTTCTCTTTAGCATGTCTCTTTGAGTAACTCAATGATGTCTCTCTCAAATAGAGAATTAATGGATGGGAGGCATGAACTTTTCTTTGTTTTATGTTTGTGGTTTAGTTCCAATGAACTCCAGAGCATCCATATAAGAGGGGTTTCAACTATAATAGACTCCATCTTGTCTTGGATGGTTGTGTGTACCTCAACTCCTCTAATATGGACTCTTTATTAAGGTTGGTTCTTCTCCTTGCTTGTTGTAGTGAATTCTCTATGCTATAGTAACAATTGATACTTGTCCTGCTAAGTGAATGTATGAGTCACTATGAGTATATCTAGTACATTTCTATCTCAGGTCATGAATGTAAGAGTTGTTGCAGAAAGAAAGCCTACTAATTAGTTATCATAAGAAATATCTCTCATGTGTCTGGTGAGTTTACACAAAAGAAACATCCTAGTCATCCTAGTGTTTATGTTTTTATGCTTATGTTAACTTCCTACATTAAAAGGGAGAAATGTTCTAGTCATTCTGGCTTCTCGTGCCTTGAATGCTTACATTTAATCCCAAGAAAACTAGAATAGATGTCCTATTCATATTCTTATGATTGAAATGTTAGTGGGGATTTTATGATATCTAGGATTACACAATACACTCAATGATGATAATTGTCCCAACTTGGTAACCAGACCTAGGTGCATCTAGCCTAGGAATTTCATCTAGTATCAGCTTGCATTGCATAAGCACATGGTTTGATGACTAACTCACTTACATCATTTATGATGAGGGATTGTTGGCTTCTTCAAAGTATCATGTTTCGTCATGGCTGCATGAGAATTTGGTTCTTTGGTTCATCCTCTTGCTCCTCAACAGATACCCATCACTATCAACAAAAATATGGATCACTACATGAGATGTTAGTACATTTAAATTTTGCATTTCATATATAATTTCATAATCTATCTCATTTACTCTACATTCATACACCAAATCAAATTTTCATTCATACATCACATCATATTTACATTTCATCATCATAACATAAAACATCTCATGTATATCAAATTAAAAGATAGAAAGTGACACATGCAAATGGTAATAAAATCAAAATCTTGAGAGTGTGTGTGTGTGTGTGTGTGTGTGTGTGTGTGTGTGTATCAAAAAGAGTACATTGGTTCAAAAATGGGCACTACTTGAGTGTTTTCAATCAAAATCATACACAATAGTGTGAGCACACCAATCGATATAGAGCCAGATCAAAATCAAAGTAAAAAAGTATCTAACTCTCTCCTTCCCCCTCACCTCTTGATGGTGGTGGTGGAGGAGGAGGTGGTAGAGGAGGCATATCTAGTCTGATTGTAAGATGCACACCTCTTGACTCTTAAGCATATCATAAAAATCTAGCCACCTGCTCTACCTTATTTGGCACAACCATTGAATAAGTTGTAAAATAGTATGCTTCTCTAGCCAACTGTAGTCGAATCTCATTTTGCTACTACTCTAATCTTTGTTCCACTCACTCTAGCTACTCTCACTTGATGTCTCACGTGTGGTGGCTATTCTGGCTATTGTGGAAATGCTTGGTGAGCCTATATTGGCTATCTAGGATCTATCACCCCCATTGGATCTATAAAGCATGGGAAGGGATGACTCACAAAATACATTTGATAAGCTAACATCATCCCTCTATCCACTATAGATGGTAGATAGTCCCACTGTGTTGCAACCAAGTTACACACATCTATCATTAATTTGCTTGGATCTAATCCCTAGGATCACCCATGCTCCACATCTCTCACTAGTCACGCATAGGATTAGTACTCCTATGAAATATCATGAGGTCACCCATACTGACACCACATGCGAGTTAGTAGAAATCGCTCCACTATCTACATAGATTGATCTATCAGTGGTTATGATGTGAACATGTGCCCTAGCTCCCAAGGTGCATCATCCTAGTCCTCAATCTCTCTCTAGGGCTGCCATACCATGGACACCAAGTCATCAAGATAGGCCCTCCACTACTCAATCTTCCCTAGAGTTGTCTAAGTAAGCTAGCCTCTATATCAACAAATATAAGGCTCCATAGACTACCTCTCATCCTAAAAAATGGGCTTCATCACTAGTAGGTGCTCCCATGCCCAGATTTGGATAACATAGACCCTGGTGGCCATGCTCTTCCTCTCGTTATACACTATCTTGTGCATCTCATGATACTTATGTGTGAGCATGCACTGACCCCACCCATATCTCTTTGGGATCTCTAACATCATCTAGAGCATCTTGCCCCATCTGCACTCTAATCCATGTTGATCTCTATCAAGCATCAAGAAACTTATGCCAACATATGAGTAGGACCATAAGTATGCACAAGCTCATCCCACATGATCACTCTACCTATAAACAAGTCCCATTGAAACATGGCCTATAGTACCTCTGTACCTACTCACGAAACTATGTCATAAACCACTCTTAGCCCATGGAATAGTATGTGAAGAATCATTTAGATGTCCTCTGGTGTCACTGTCATCTCCCCTTGGGGCAAGTGGAAAGTGTTTATCTCCAAAATGGAGATGCTCCACTAGTGTTGTCAGTAGGTCATGATTCACCAATACTGGTGGAATCCGGTAAAGATATAATAAACCCAATTTGTCAATATGTACCATATTAGCATCATCAAGCTATTGCAACAAAGCTCCATATGGAAAGTAATGGGATTGAAATCTAATATCCTCAAAGGTAACCTACACACATGAGAACACACTAAGAAAATGATTAGTCTTTGCTAAATAACATGCTGGTAGAAAGTGCAAAATTGCAATGACAAAATTAGCATTTCAAAATTTTAAACTTGCAATTAACACTAGAATCTTACATGAAATCTCATGTCCTCATGTGAGATTGCACCACTTTGTGCAAGGAAATAACTCTTCACGTGAAGAGCAATCAAGCATTCAGTGAATAATGCCCAAAATCTAGGGTTTCTTGCATAATATGTGGGCATCTCCCATGAGAGAAAATCCATTGCACCAGGTGAAGAAGTACAACCTTGGTACTTCTTCACATGAGAAGAGACTAGTTTCACATGAGGACTGACATGACTATTTTTTAAAAGCCCTAAAACAAGCTAAAAATACCTCATAATTCATGAAAAAATTAATGTAGGGCAAGGTTATTAACTACTCACCAAATGCCCATAGCTTGTTAGTCAGCTATGTTGTCAGGAGTGCTCAAATCAGTGTGTAGACAATAGGATCACTATCTTTGCCTCAGAGCTCTCTTCTTCACTAAAGACAAAAGTGCAAATGATTTGAAAATGACCTTGTGGGCCCTTATATAGGTTTTGACCTAGTTTTTCAAACTACTTTGATTAGCATGAAGATCACCCCCATAGCTAATTTGACCATTCTAAATCCTTTTTTGAGATCAAATTCAAAATATAGCACACTTAAATAGCTCAAAATCACACTTTAAAATTTTGGGACTAACGCGATCAAATGCTTGTGTAGTCCTTTTTTTGATACTTTGTGAATATTCAAATATTTTCAAATCACATTTTCTTTAAAATTTCCAAAGAATTTGAAAAAAAATCAACTCAAGTCAACTATGGTCAACTTTGGTCAACCTTTGGTCAAACTTAGTCTTCTAGACCTTGAAATCACTCTAGATTGACTTCAAATTTTCTCTTGATCATTCTAATCTCTTCTATATTCTTTTCAATCTTTGATTTCCTTTGTATCTATTGGTGTACTACTCTATACCATATTTCTGGTGTGTCATCTTTCAATTTCAGTCCCAAGGGGGTAGGATAATTACATCATTGAACCTAAATCTCAACTCAAACTGAATCTTATGCTCTCATCACTTGGGGCATCTCACCACTCTAGGTATCTTGTTCCCCTCTATTTGGCATCATTTTTCATCTATCTCATCTTTCAATTACCTGATCAATCTTATAATAGTTCTTATCAAAGTTTGATGGATAGGTATTGGGATAGTCTAAACCTGGTGTAGAGGCACCTAAATTTCAAGAAGACAAAGATATAAAAGCTAGAGAAGCCATTTGTAATAAGTTGTCAAAGGAGGTCTTAATATGATAAATAATGTAAAAATATTTATTTAATTGGTGAATGGATCTATTAGCATCCATCTAAATTCATTTGATTCATACTGTTGGTCTAGGTTGGGTTTGTATGAAAGTTGTAATGTAAAAAAATGCATAAAATGCATAAAACATTGTCAAGAATGCAAAAGGGTCAAAAGAATGTAATGGGTTGGTTTAAAGGGTGGTTTGGAAGTTATAACCAACCAAAAAATCTATAAAACTGTATGTAAGGTCGAACCAAAGCATGAAGGAAAGGAAGTGATACATTTTGAAAGAAATTTGGTAATATCCTAAGTTGTTATTTTGATTGGTTTTCAGTTTTAGTGTTGGTTTCATGTCTTGTACGACCATGTACAGCCTGGAAACCATATAAATTTTGTATATTTGGATAGAGAAGTGAATAAAAAATTTCTTTTGGCTTTGGTTTGGATTTGTTTCATTTAGAAATGAAGAATTTATGCAGGTTTTGGAAAAGCTTGTAAATTGCAGATTTGAGAATGACCAACTACAGTCAGATTGAAACATTTGGTACAGGAATATTTTGGAAAATAAAGACCTCTAAAAATATTAATTGGAAAGATACATGAATTATCTTTCATTTCTTTTTTTTTGGGTTTTTTCTATATATATTTGTGAAAGTTATGGGCATTTGAGTGAAAACTAGTTTTTAAATGCCTTCATTGGAGTTACAGATAGTGATTTGTGCTTGAAACTTTATATATGAATGAGAAAAATGAATGGCTTACATATTTGGAAACTAGACTCAATAATGGATAATATGGAATTGATTTGGTTTAATTTGGATTTATTTTGAGGAAGATATCTGATGCCCTAGGCAGGGTTACCAGTTTTGTTTCTGGTTTATGACAGAAAATATGGGTCTTGGTTCAGAGTACATAATTTATAATCTGCTTATTGGATTGGTCTCATCTTTGGATATGTTTTATAATTACTAATTGAGAACAATTACTCCAAAAAAAATTTCAAGAATATATTTAGAACTGGAGTTATGAACAATGCAATCAGACATAGCAATCTGATTGTGTGAGTGAAGATGTTGTCTTTATCGGTGTATAATGTCAGGGTTCTTTGTTGTAATCTTTGAGATGTTCTTGGTTCCTTGAGGGTGTACCAGAATATTGTGAATCCCTTGAGTTGAACTAAGATTCCTTGAAGATAAATACAGAGGGCTCTGCATCAAAACCCCAACTCCTAAGGATCAAGCCTTATTCTGGGGATGATTCTATGACTTATGATTGAATCTTGTTATCTTTTATAGATATGCATCTAGGTGTTCTATCTGGATACCCTAAGGTTAAGCTCCATTCTAGAGATAATCTTTTAAAGCTTATTAATGTAGGTATCTAGATATTTTATCTAGATCCCCTAAGGTTAAGCTCTATTCTGGAGACAATCTTTAAAAGCTAATCAAACTATGTATCTAGGTGTTCTATTTGGATCCCCTAAGGTTGAGCTCCATTCTAGAGATAATATTTAAAAGCTTAACAATCTAGGTATCTAGGTTATCTATCTAGATCCCCTAAGGTTAAGCTCCATTCAGGAGATAATCTTTAAAAGCTTATCAATCTAAGTATCTATGTGTTCTATCTAGATCCCCTAAGGTTGAGCTCCATTCTAGAGATAATATTTAAAAGCTTATCAATCTAGGTATCTAGGTGTTCTATCTAGATTCCCTAAGGCTAAGCTTCATTTTGGAGATAATCTTTAAAAGCTTATCAATTTGGTCTCTATATCATCAATTGTTGAACCAATCTCATTTCTTGATCTATGCATCATACTTCTTATTGAACATGTTGCTTACATATTCATTCAAAGAGGGGTAAATGTAATACCCCAAAATTGGCACATGGCCATGGTAACCAATTCTGGTGTATCTATTTCATTAAGTGATTCTCATTTTGATTCTCACTACTTGACTTAATTTTCAAATGTAGAAAAACCCTAATATGCATTAATCACTCTATTGATTTAATTCCTAAAGTATTGACTCGAATTAGCTACATTAAACCTATTGATTATATTTAATTTAATTTAAAGTATATATACTTTAATTAAATTATCTCCTAAAGCTAATGTACTAAGGAATTAAATATATTTAATTTAATAATGCCCTCACTTTGATTATTTGGTTTAATTACTCAATTACTTAAAATATGCATTTATGAGGTCATATCTCCTTTTATTAAATTAAATAGCCTTCCAAATTATTTTCTTTAGTTTAGGAATGGGAACTCTAAGTGATCTATCTCTCAAATTAGAATTCACTTAATCCACTTATTCTCACACTTATGTGAATTTTAGTTAACTCTCCATCACACTTAGGAGTTGAGTTAGTTAACATCACCTACACTGGGAATTTTCCATCCTAATTGGATCTCATCTTCAATCTTGGCCATTTCTCTGAGTTGATCCCAACCATTGATTGATTTTAGAAATTCTATTTAATGGGCTTCTAATTCCTTGTTATTGGGGGTTGGAATTGAAGTGCATCGAATTACTACCGAATTACATACTCAATTGCTTAATATTCCCATAGATTTCATTGCTTAGCTTTAATATCATTTAGATTAAGATGCAATAATATAGTTTAATTGTCTTTATCTGTTATTAGATTAATTGCATCACTCATCTAGATTAATTGCATTATCATTTAGCTACATCAATCCTTCATTCTAAAAGGTCTGGTTGCCTACTTTTTGGTCTAAGAGCAAAGGCTAAATCCTTCTAGTTAGAAGGCAACAGGTCACACTGATTAGGTTACTTGGATGAACAATTCAATGTTCATTTTGGGATGATCTCTCAAGTAAAGATTGTGCTAAAGTGTGTGTAAGAATCTAAGGCCCGAAATTCACATATACATGTGTTAGTTTTGGGATAGCTCATTGAATATCCAACAACAGATTTGTAACTTTGACATTTAGAGGGAAACAAAACAACCATACAACTAATTGTTGTGTAAAAATCTATTTCTTTACAAGGAGTGGAGTCACTAAATAATTTTTTACTAAGAGACAAATCTATTAGCTAACACATCCAAATATTTTTAAGAGTTTTAATATATAATGTAATCCTAGTATGACTGGATACAACCTCTTGGGGTATAACCTTTCTTCCCTTTTTTCTTTCAACTAAAGTAAATAAATCATGCCCTATTATATCATTATGTACACTATTGTTTACCCTTTCCTTCCATTAAAATACAACCTTTTCTCTACAACTGATTTCTTTGAACATATTCAAGTTAATGGTATCTAGAGAGGACAAAGGATCAAAATAGGAATCACACTCTAGAGAGGTAAACTTGAACATAAAAGTACAAAGTTGTGTCCCCTTTCAATTCAACTTATCGAAATGACTAAATTAGAGTATTTCTATCTAAAAATCAATTGTTTTGAAACATATAATCTAGATAAACAGATTCTTGCTAAGTTATATATGGTCTCACACTTTTCCAATTGGAAATGTCTATTAAATGCATGTTTTATACTAGTTTGAATCCAATTACTAGAGAAATACAATTATTTTAGAAAAGTGGTGTTTCATAACTCTTATTATTCTTTTATAATTTATTTTAAGTAACATATAAATACAAATCAAACAAACAAAGGAAAGAGATTCAATTTTAATTAGTTGGACCCATTCCTCCAACTTAGAATGAATTTTTATAGAAGAGGATGGTTGGTATTTTGGGCTACACTTAAACATACATGAAAAAAGCAAGCTCTTGTGGGTCATTTTCATAGGTTGTACTAATATAAACTCACTAAATGACTTTTCTATCCCTCTAAACACATTTTTATACTAGTATTCTAGTTGAAATCCTAGACACATGACACACACTAGGATCAAGGAAAGGATGGAATTAGTCAAGTACAAATAAAGGGATTACAACATAACAACTAAGGAGAAACCAAATTCAAAGATCCCTATTGAAATTGGAAAACTGTAAGCTTACCCTTTCTATTTCATGTCATTTTAGGAAGTTCCTTAGCATGGTATATGTTATGTCCAAGGCCAAATAACTTTCCCACTATGATAAGGCCACAATGGATAATTTGTGGTTAATCATCAAGTAAGGAGTAAATGTCAAAAAGCTACCCCCCATGATGTCCAAAAGATTGTCACCTAAAGGGAAACATTGAATTCCCAGTAGGCTTCACTATAAAGCAAGAGGACAACTAGAATATATAGTCCACCAATATAACTAAGAAGGTGTGAGGATGCAGGGCGAATTAGTTATCCAACTAATGTCAAAATTATAAAATTTAAACAAAACTTAACCATATGAGCAATATAATCAAAAACCACAACAAGATACTCATACAAAATACAACCAAATATGTTAACAGGGGAAACCCTTGATCAGAGGGAAAACCCTAGTGGGGATAGTACCCACAAGATGATATACTAATATAAATATTCCTTTTTAGAGGATGGACCATATTAGGAGTCTATAATAACATTCAGTACATATCAGTCCCTATTAGGAGACTTTGAATCCTTGTTAGGAGATTCCAACCCTGTTAGGAGTTGTGCCAACCCTATTAGTGTAGACACCTAAATTTGATTACATCGCTTTGGTAATCCTATTTAGCTATCTCTAAAGGCATAATTAATTAAATTCTTATTTAATTAAATCCTTTGTCATCCCCTAGCTGATTAATTTAATTAATCATCTATAGTCCTAATTGATAAATCAAATAACCCATCATCTATCAATTTAATCCTATTTTCCTATCTAATTCCAAATCCAAAATTTATTAAAATCACTTTAATAAATAAAACCATCAAATCTAATAGCCCCTAAACTATCATAAAACCCCCATTTAGCCTAATCCACCCCATCCACCCATACTAACTAAGCTTAGCCACTAACTCACCCAGCCTCATGAATGCCATACACTTGCACATCTCTAACCTCCCTAATCTAATCCTAACCCATCCCATAATCATTTGCACAATCTTAAATGAGATTAATATTTTCATAAACCAAGCTAAAGTCTCCCCTCAAAATATCCCAACCACCAAGCTATAAATCGCTCTTACATCCTCACTCATGATGCTTACATACTCAACCACCCTCATCAAGCCCTTGACCAACCCATTTCCTATCCTCTCACACTCATCCTCCTTGTGACAAGTGTTACTCCCCTATTGGTGCTAAACAAGCACAATCCATGTGCTCCCCTTTGAGTGCATCCTAGCCCTCCTTCACCATCTTGCCATCCTTGCATCTTACCCCTCCATCCCTCAAGTCCTTTGCCTATAAATTGGATCCCCTCCCAAGCCATTTTATCACAACCCATTTTAGTAAAGTTAACATGCTAGTTTGAGAAACAAAGCCATCAACCATACCCTCATAATGCCAAATTGAGAGCTCACAAGGTTGCCAATTTTCCATTGTCCATCTCCTACATTGAAGAAATTGAGCATACCAGACCTATCAAATAGACACATCCATACATCAAGTGATCCTCCTCATTGAGAGAGAGCCTATCCATGGCTCATATTCTCATTTAAGTACCTCATTTTGTCTCTCTTTATATGTTTTTTTAGTTATGTTTTGTGAATGCTTTGTTTACTTCATTTTTTTCCTAACATCACTAAATTTGCATACACATTTTGGCACACATTTCCCACCACCACAAATCCCAAAAGAACCAGGATCATCCATAGATATTGAGGCTTTCATGAACCAACCTGGTCATGCTACTACCATAAATTCCATCATAGATTGCAACAAGGAAACCCTCATGGAAAATTTATTATGAGACAATGTTGGTGTCTTCAAGTTTGGACGTCCACCACCTATCAACATAACAAATCCTACTCACCCATTGTTTGGATGGCAACCACCTTAGGTAGAAACAACAGATCCAAATATCCCCTTGACCTAGGTGCCAGTTCCCATTCCATAGAACACTCATCCCATTATCACTCAACCATTAGTGCATACTACATCTCAACTAACCTCAATTATACCATTTGCATCTATTTCCACCACTCATTTTTTCGCTCCACCAAATCCTCCATTTCCATTTAGCAGTACTACCTTTTTGTTTCCACCCCATATTGCATCTAGTCCATTTGCTACTCAAATACCACCATTAGGGTCCAATACCTCATCCTCCATCCCACCAAACATCACTATCAACCCTTTTGTAACTAGCCAAAGCTCTTCAGCTACTTTTCCTTTAGGAGCTTGGAATTTTTCTATGACACAAGCACCTATCATTAGTCTTCCCCCTAGCACTGCAATCATGTTCACACCTTCGACACTATCATCCACTGCTTCACATAGCTATTCACTCACACCCCTCACCAACTATTTCTCCATGCCATGTCTAGGCAATATCCCAAATCCACCACCACTGTAGTTCTCTACAGTAAACACTTTGCTGCAAATTAACTACCTTGCACCTACTCCAAATCAGTCCTATTTTCAAGTAGGCATGCAACCCACATATATTGGGCATGGTATATATTCCTAGAGCATAGCACAAGCATCATCTACATTACCACCATTCCAGCCATAGTCTTCACATCAATAGTATGCCCAAGCACCCCCACAGAACCACCTTATAGGGCAACAACCTCATAGGTATCTACCACACCTACCTCAGAAGATGTAATAGTATGCACAACCCACATCCTAGAAAACCATAGCATCCACTCCACTGGCTATGCAAACTATTTTTCCATAGATGCCATATGGTCATTAGAGTTCTCCATATCACACTTCAAATTCTGGCACATATCCCACATCGAGGGCACCTAGATCGGGGACACCCGCTCCTCCACCTGTAAAGTCTAAATGGGAAGAGATGAATAATTCTCTCAAAGCCCTCAAGGATGGGATAGACACCAAAACTTTCAAATTTGAAAATGATTGCCCATACCCTTTTGACAGGACTATCACATTGACTCCATTTTGAGATCCCCAAGTTTGACAAATTTAGGGGGAAGAGTGATCTAGTCACACATGTTAAGGAATTCTATATGCATTCTTAGGAGGTGGCTTATAATGATGTGTTCCTCATGTGGCTCTTTCCCAAGAGCCTAGCAGGACCAGCCTTGGAATGGTTCTGTCGCATCCCTCAAGGTACTATTAAAACTTTTGCAGAACTTTCTGAGGCCTTTGTTGCTCAATATACCCATCTCGTTGAGATTGAATTATCTGTAGTGGACCTTGTCCACACTAAACAAAAGAGAGGAGAGAGTCTTACAAAGTACTTGTAATGCTAGCAGATCCTCACAACAAGGATCTCTTGCACCATCCCTAAGCGCCATCTTGTCAAGATGTTCATAAACAACGCACACCCTAGCCTCGCTCATCATATGGTTATGAACTATTTGCAAACATACAAGGACATCAAAGAAAAAGGAATAGGTCTCGAGCGAGCCCTCATTAAGGATGATGTCATTATATTGTACAGATAAAACACCCAAGACTGTGGGTTGAGCAATGACAAAACTCGATATTGGAACAAAAACAAGAATACAGTGATAGATGGTGCCACTAACACTCGATAGGTCCATATTGTTGGGGCAGATACCAATGTTCCCACCACATTTTGCCAACAACAAACTTATCAACAACAACCTCTTGTGTATCACCAGCCACCCGTGCAAACTCATCAACAAATACATGTTCCTTATAATCAAACTAATGCTATCACACTAGTGGCAAGTAGTAAACCCCATGTTCAGAGACATCCACGAACATACACCCCATCGGGGGAACCTCTTGATACAATCTTCAAAAAAATGGCCAAAGATAACCTTGTTTGATATCCACAAACACAACCCTTGGCACCCAATCAGTCTAGGGCATCCTGGTACAAAGATAACGAATATTGCAAATTCCATCATGTCAAGGGTCACACTACCCTTAAATGCATGCAACTTAAGGATTATGTACAAGGCCTCATTGACCAAAAAGAGATCAAAATGGGGGCACAACCCTCACCTAATGCAGGATTAATGATGTATCAAAATGCTTTCCCTCCTCATAAAACCAACCTAGGAAAGGCACTTGCAAACCCTCTTGTTAATAATCCTAACAATGCTCCGAGTAAACATGGTGACAACTGAGACACATCTTAGAATTATACCTCAGCATACTTAGACTATGGTAACTTAATTTTTTGCATATCCCAAGTTGAACCATCTGTCAATGTCATCAATATCAAAGGCCTAGACACTCAGTGTGTAGGTTCTACCTATCAGACACAACTCAATATAGCTGGTCCACCTGCATCCACAAAAATCAGACCACCATTAGCATGACCACCTCCATCTTGAGCATCTCCATCAGAATCACCTTCACTAGGGCCATAGTATAACATCTTGGAAAACCTTGGAAACATGCCGGCCCAGATCTCCATCTTGGATCTGTTACGGACAAGCCCACTTTATCAAGAGATCCTTGATAGCACTCTACGTGAGTCATGAATCCCCTCTGACATAAACACCACTGAGTTTCACAACTTGGTTGGCCATCTTTTAGCCTCATGTACCTTATCCTTCAAAAATACTGATATCCCAGTAGTTGAACCCGATAAAATCCTCCCACTTTGCATCGCTATTATGGTTTCTACCTTTGCAATTAAACGTGTCATGATAGATAATGGATCGGCTCTAAACCTATGTACTCTAAATTTCATCAAGCAAGCAGGATATACTGAAGCAGATATCATCAATGAGCTGATCACCATCAAGGCATATGACAATTTGGAGCATACAACTAAAAGAACCATCTTGCTCCCTAGCAGAGTTGGCCCAGCCACTCAAGAAACACTTTGTCATGTAGTTGATCTTAATCTTTCGTATAATATCCTCCTTGATCATCCATGGATTCATGCCATGAAGGCCATTCCATCCACATATCATTAGTCCATCAAATTTTTGCATGATGGCACTGAGATAACCATCCACGCAGATCTTGAACCCTTTGCTTATTGCAATGCAGTTGAAGCTTTATACACCAATCACTGTCCTGGGATTGAAATTGGCACTACCATGGCCAACTCCTCTAGCACCTGCCATGATCCAGACAACATTTTAGCCTCCGCTCTCTCCATAGTTAAGATCAACTACCAAGGTTGTGGCAAGTATAGTCTCACTGCTGCTTTTGTTGTTGGCATTCTACCACTTGACCCACATACTCAAGGATGCCTAATACATCAAGGGCCTGAACCAAAAACTACCTCTCAACTTCACATGTTGGGCCCTACCACATTTGTCACCAGAGATATCCTTAATGGAGTAGAGAATACACTAGACATTAACACATGGCTATACAAAGAGCCACCTCCTAAAAGTGAAGCACTTCTTGATGACTTTAAATAGAAATATCCCTGGTCACATTGCTTGGCCATGGAGCAATGGGATTATCAAGGAGGTGGTTTAGGCTACCAGGAATCAGGTATGAGATAGCCTATAGAAGCCTACCAAGGGCAAAAAACCAAAGGCTTGGGCTATGGACTCCCCGCAACTAGGGGCACTACAATGGAAGGCCACACCTTTATAAATATCCAAAACACTCTTGTTGAGGTTGAAGACATCCCTGAGGAAGTTGAAAAAAAGCTTACAATGATATTTTCCTCGACAAAATAATCCTCGGAGCCTCAGTGCTCTTCTAGTTATCCCTTAGTCTCATTGACCTCCCCCTCGCTCACCCCAAACTCTTAGATTGGGACCAACCAAGTGTCATTCATGTTGACGAGTTCTCTATCGAGCATGCACTCCTTAAATTCATGGGGGCAAAAATGCCACATAAATGGCCGCCTCCACCATCGGCGTATGTCTACAAGCAAGATCTTGTAGGTTACTTTGGGGAGGAGAAAATCTCTAGTCACAAAATTGAAATGCTGAAAGAAACAAAAAAGAAAAAAGATAAGACAAAATCATCCCATGGTGAAAACTTCTCTGGAGAACCATTGGGTGACTCAAAAAATGAAATAAAAATAAAGGACGTATCCAATGGTGAAAACCTCTTAGAGGCACCTAAGGATGGAGATTTTATCCTCCCCCCATAGGAGCATTGACCTCCTATATCTTTAGTTTTGACAGAAGAAACTTGGCCTATAGATATCAATCTGACAAAGATACCACATATCACATACATCACAGCCTCTTTACCACCTGAACAAGCAGAGCTTCTTCTTGAAGTCCTCCATGAAAATATAGGCCACTTTGCATGGTCATATCAAGATATGCTAGGGTTGGACCCCAAACTAGTTCTAGACCATCTAGCAGTGGATCCAGGGACCAAGCCTATCAAGCAAAAACTTTGAAAAATGCACCCCAAAGTGGCTTTATTAGTCAAAGCAAAGCTAGAGAAGTTGTTAGAGGCCAAAATCATTTGACCAATAGATTATTTTGAATGGATTTCTAATATGGTACCTGTTACCAAGCCCTCTAGTGATTTCAAAATTTGCACCAATTTCAGGGATCTTAATAAAGCTTGTCTGAAGGATGACTTTCCATTGCCAAATATCAAGATGATTGTGGATCTCACCATAGGTCATGAACTCTTATCAGTAATGGATGGTTTCTCTGGATATAATCATATTCATATAGCAGAAGAAGATTGGCACAAGACAACATTTACTACACCTTGGGGCACATTCTGCTACAATATGATGCCCTTAGGGTTAAAGAATGTCGGGGCAACCTATTAGCGTGCGATGACGGTCATCTTCCATGACCTAATCCATAAGATACTTGAAGATTATGTGTATTATATTCTAGTCAAATCTCTCAATGCTCTGGATCACTTATCTCGCCTCGAGGAAGTGTTCAACTGACTAGCAAAATATCATCTCATGCTAAATCCAAAGAAGTGTGTCTTCGATGTTACCTCAGGAAAGCTCCTAGGCTTCATTGTGTCATAGCGCAGTATTGAGATTGACCCTACGAAGGTCAAAGCCATCATGGATATGGATCCTCCTAAGACACTTAGGCACCTTCATTCTTTGCAAGGAAAACTCCAATCAGTTTGGCAATTCATTTCTTAGCTTGCTAATAAGTCTCAACCTTTCACTCACTTGCTTAAGAAAGATCAAAATTTTAAATGGGACTCAGCTTGCTAGTGCAATTTTGAGCTCATCAAGAAATACTTAGCTAATCCACCTATTTTGGTTCCTCTAGTTGTAGGGCACCCACTCATATTGTTCATCACAACTACTCCTATAGCATTAGGTGCTCTGCTAGCACAACTTGACAATGTAGGAAAGGAATGAGCTATTTATTACATCAGTCGAACATTAGTGGGCTATGAGCTCAACTACACACCAATGGAGATGGCATGCTTAGTAGTAGTATTTGCCACCCAAAAACTATGTCACTACATGTTGAGTCATATTGTACAATTGATATCAAAAATTGATCCATTGAAATATATGCTCTCTCGTATAGTACTCACCGAACGCCTGGCAAAATGGGTCATGCTTCTTAGTGAGTTTGACATTAAATATGTTGACAGAAAGCCCATCAAAGGTAGGCTATTGCAGATCACTTGGCTAATGCCCCCTTAGTTGCAGATCACCCACTCATCATGGAATTTCCAGACAAATACATCTATTTGATAGAAAAACAATCACTCTCGAAGCTATATTTTGATGGCTCCTATACATCTCATGGTTCCGATGCGGACATACTTCAAGTTACACCTCAAGGCAATTATATCCCTAAATCTTTTGAGCTACAATTCTGATGTACCAATAACATTGCAGAGTATGAGGCCCTTGTTGTAGGACCAAAAATTTCCATTGAATGGAATATCACAGAGCTTCAGGTCTATGATGATTCTCAGCTTATCATCAAACAAGCTTTGGATGAATATCAAACCAA
Source organism: Cupressus sempervirens (assembly GCA_028749045.1). Classification (NCBI taxonomy): domain Eukaryota; kingdom Viridiplantae; phylum Streptophyta; class Pinopsida; order Cupressales; family Cupressaceae; genus Cupressus; species Cupressus sempervirens. The sequence continues at coordinate 952,911,070 of CM053785.1, read as the reverse complement.
GGATGACAAGTTACTACCTTACAAAGATCTGGTTGATCAACTAAAGGAGCATTTCACTTAGATCTAGTTCATACAGATACCTAGACTCCAGAATAAGCCAGCTGATGTTATGGCTACTATTGGTTCTCTCTTGGAAATACCACATGAAGCTACGCAGTATGAATTATTGGTTGAGCTGCTACACGAACCCGCATATTATAATGATGAATCAACATGGGTCTGTATCTTGGTTGGTCCCCAATCTCCATGGTACCACAAAATTCATGCTTATCTACTAAATAGTATCATATCTCCTCACCTCACATGAACCCAACACCAAAACCTTATTCACAAAGCTTCCCATTACACTATCATCACCCAAACCCTATATCATTGTGGTTATCATGATACTCTCTCTCAATGTTTAGATCAAAATGAGGCTACAATGGCTCTCAAAGAGGTACACATTAGACTTTGCGATGCTCACATGAGTGGGATGGTGCTAGCAAAGTAGATCCTTTAGGCTGGATATTATTGGCCTACTCTAGAACAGGATGCATGTGAATTTGTGAAATGATGTTTACCTTCTCAACAACATGCTAATTTAATCTAGGCTCTAGCATAGGACTTACAACCGATTGCACCACCATGGCCTTTTGCTTGTTGGGGATTTGATCTTGTTGGTCTTATTGCGCCACTTTCTTCAGAAGGGCACAAGTGGATAATCACTGCCACTGATTATTTCATTAAGTGGGTCAAAGTAGTTCCCCTTGTTATTGCCATGGGAGTTCAAGTGTAAAAGTTTATATTATATCATATCATATGTCGCTTTGGCATCCCAACGACCATATTCACAGAACATGGAGGTAATTTTGAAAACTTAAATATGGAAGAATTGTGAACTTCCCTCTACATCCACTACCACTTCTTGAGCCCATATTTCCCACAAGGCAATGGTCAGGCTGAGGAAACTAATAAAACCCTCCTCAAAATCCTCAAGAAAGTTGTCAACGACTCTGGCCATGATTGGCATTTGCAAATTAATCCCGCTCTATGGGCATACCACCACTGGCACAAATCTGTACTCCTTGGTCTATGGTGAATAAGCAGTCCTTCCTATTGAGGTTGAACTCCCATCACTCTAAATTTCTCTCCAAGGATAGATATCTGATGAGGAATATAGAGTGGCTCGACTTACTCAACTTGATCTACTTGATGAAAGAAGGCAACAGGCCTACACCCATCTCATGGTCTATCAAAGTTGCCTCAAGTGCAATTTCAACAAGAAAGTCCATTCGCATAGTTTTTAGGAAGGTGACATGGTCCTTAAAGAGAATATGAAGGTTCAAGTTGACAGAGAAAAGAAAGGCAAGTTTGAGCCCACCTAGCTTAGTCCTTATGTGATCACAACATCTTTTGGCTCAGGAGCCTATCAACTATCTACCCTTGAAGGTGAAGTCCTAAATGATCCTACTAACATTATCCACCTTAAGAAATTCTATGCCTAAGGATAGAATTTGCAAATCAAGGAAAGAAAAAAGGCATAAAGTAAAAATAATGCATCCAATGGTGAAAACTTGGCAATTCAAGTGCCTTGGATAGGTCCCTGGTGAAAACCTAGCAAATAGGCACCAGGTGTACTACAGCTCTTCCATTATCTATCATCGACACACACCCCTTTATCACTCCTCTGTATTATATCACTCCTCCCACTCACTTTTCCAAGGTGTTCCTTATCATTATTTTTCCATGCTTCACAACATCATCCTCTAGCACTTTGCACTATGTAACCTCCCATCTCATGTATAGCATCCCATGTATCATACTTAATGTATCCTACCATTATACTCTATTAGATCTACCCTATCACATGCTTTTTATCTTTACCATATGTAGCATATATAGCCCATATAACGTATGTCTCATACCCCCTATACTAACCCTTGTCTCCCATATACCGTACCTATGTGAATATAGCAATATCCGGACCCCTATACATAAATCATGCTTTACATAAACCCACCTCAACAAAACCATGTATTATAACAATGTTATCCCCTCATCCTGAGCTTTCCCCTAGCATGCATATCCCTACTGCTATGTTTTACTATCTAGTCATAAGTTCCCATGTCCTTAACTAGTCTTACTCTTCATCCAGGTCTTGTTGCAACCCGTCAGTTGATCCCTTTGACAAAAGGTTCCTTTTTCACCTTTGCAAAATCTTTTGGTTGTTTCATTTTTTGGTTGATTGTTTCCACAAATCTTTTGTTGTTTCCTCCTCAAGATCGCCATGATCATTTCATATCATGGTGTGTTTTTCCTAGGTCAACTAAGGAGGTTGGTTTCGATCACAGTCTTTTGCTGCTTGTGAGTCAGTTTGATATTATCCTTGCATATTTCCAACATGTTTTCATCTTTTGATAAAATATGATGCACTTGGGTAATCTCATTTGCTTGTCGATCATCCAACATCATTCCCACACTGATCTCTCTAGGACTCATGTGTGATGTTGGGGCAATCCTTGCATCCCTGTTCGAGTCAGTCCTATGGAATTTTGGACATAAGGCCTTGATGTTCTTAGTAACCTTGGCAGATCCCTAACAATCCTATATCAACTAAAGTGTTTACACTACATAGTGGTACTTCTTTGCAAAGTACCCCATGCTCCAACTTCCCCTATGCCTCACTTTTATTTTTTAGAAACCCCTAGGTATCTTTCTCCTTATCATCACCCCTCTCCCTTGAACTATCACTTTTTACATCCTTAGAATCACTTTCTTCACAACCATGAACATCAATTCTTATTCATTCTCATCATGATGTGATCCCTATCATAAGTTACTATCCTAGCTCTAAAAATTTCTGCTATCCTCCTAACTATGAGTTTGTTGGTCACTTTTTTTCAACATTATTCTCCTTAGAGTCGGTATCTCCTATGAACACTTTTCATATCATAGAAGGCTATCATAAGTCAAAACATTAGTTATCTTATTCCACCATCATTATTTGTCTCGAATCTCTTACAATCTCGTGTGTTGTATTATCATAGCTTGTATCCTTTATCATATCACGAAATATCATTGCATTCAATATTTTTATGATATTCACTCATGCTTATCATAAATCCTAGGTCTATCTTTTAGTTTGTGTTCTTTTTAGCATATCATAAATTCATGGTTCTCTCTTATAGTTCATTTTAGCATAGTCATCTATCATTAGATTATGGTTCATTTTAGCATCATCTTTCATCATTAGATTATCAATCATTTAGCATAGTCACTCATCATTAGATTGCAATTCATGTTAGCATTATAGAAATTTATCATTAGGTTAGTTTTCATTTTAGCATTGAGGTTCATCATTAAAATTCTACTTCAATTTTTATTTTCATCTTTTATGTCGTCAATTCATTTGTTTAATCTTTTATCCATCTTTAGTTTGTGTTAAAATGTCATGACATTATATTCATTTTTCCATATCATAAATCTATTGATTATCCTTTAGTTGGTGATTCACTTTATACTTGTCACTTATTTTATAGTTTTTACTTATCATCATACAACATCATATCAAATAATCTCCAAAGCAATCAATTTTTTGGGATCACACCACATCTATCATAAACCAACATCACATCATCAAGATCATATCTGAAACCTATCATGATATCTGTCATACAAAAAATCTCATTATCATCACATCTACAATATCATAAGGAAAATCATGTCATCAAAAATCACATCCTACATCACAAACTATCAGCACAATCAAAAAATCATAGCACATGTCGCATCCTACATCACCAATCATCAGCAATACCATCAAAACATCACTATCAGTCACTGTACATAACATCACCAGTCCATAAACACAAATATCACCAAATTCATCCAATCTATATATCAATGAAAGAATGAAAGAATAAAATTCCATCAGTGAACAATGTCCATATAGTACAAACAGGTCTAAGCCCATAGAAAATCTCCATGTGTCTCAAAAATAGCCTATATATATACGGAGTACTCAATATCCCAAAAAGATGCCTGCTCATCAATGGTCAACCCATCGTCCTTGCATCATCAATCTCCTCTCGTGCCCCTCTCCCGGCCCCTAGTGTTGGTGGTGGTGGAGGTGGTGGCCCCATCAGTCCTCCCCCTATCCTAGAGCACTCTGCCTCCTCTCCCATCCCATGTCGTTGGCTCGGCCCTGCCCTTTGACTATGCCCTGTGTGTCGGAACCCACTGCACTCTCCCCTCCTTGCTGCATCCCTGTGTGGGTACCTGCTGTGCCTGACCTAGTTGGATGCCTGTAATACTCAATCTGTGATGCTAGCACTGGAGCATGGTACCTCCACTGGTAGAACCCAACCCTCTCCCTCAACTCCTCCATCTCTACCCATAGTCTCTATAGCTCAACCAATCTCCCTCCCACTACCACCTATGCCTATAAAGTCGCTTCCTCCACCACCAGCCTATCTCACTCCTACTGGAGGGTGTCTAATATCGCTTGCACCGCCTGTCGCTCCACCGTCACGACATCCAACCTCCCCTCCACCCAGCCCAGCTCTGTCTGCAGCCTCCCCACCTCCACACCTACCCTGTCTACCTGCCCCTGGGTTGTATCTTACTCCTGTCTAAACTGATCTCACTCGATCTAGAGTTGATCTCTCTCCTATTGAGTGTCATGGAGTAGCTAGCTCATCACTGCATGTGCCTGCTCTAGTGAGGCATATTGCCCTGCCAATCCATCATCTCCTCTCTCGGCCGATGATCCTCCTACCTCTCCCCCTACTACCCTCTATCACCCCTGTGCCTGCTCTCCCCCTCTCTCTGGCTAGGCTCCCCTCTCCTCTGCTCCCCTTTCCTCTCTGGCTCAGCTCTCCTCTCCTCCCCCACCACCCTCCTCCTCTAATGGGTGGGCTCCTCCCCCTGTGCAACCACTACTACATGCTGTTACAACCCCCTCACCGCATATTGCCCCTGTCAGGCTGCTCGGGCTAGCTTCCCTACCACCACTACTACCCTCGTGCCCTATGCTCTCCCCACTAGTCTTAGCCTCACAAAAGTATCTCAGTACTCTTGTGTAGAGCCCGCATCTACTACCCCATCAAACCAATCCCACTGCTGTGGCTCCAACTCTCGCCATGCCCTCAATAGCCCATCCCTCCGTAGGGATGGCCCGTATATCTACACTGACTCACATGTAACTTGCTGATACCAGTGTGGATCTCCCACTGCCACCTACTACAACCCAAACTATCGCAGTGCCCTATCCAGCCTATACTGCTCTGTAATGTGCTCCTATCTCCCAAACACAAAGCATGGAGAAATGGTGTAGGGGAGATGCTCTCCCTCCTCTACCCACGGTCCCAAGCCCATGTATGGCCTCCACACCACTGTCGCTATCTCATCAATTCACACTCTCCAATAATCCACTGAATCCATGTGGTGATATGTCAAAAGCTCCTCTCATCTGTATGCCACTAGCTCCTCTGGCTACCTATCCTTGTATCCCAATAGCCTGTGCACTACAATATGCTCCCATGCCCATACCTGTAACAGTGTCGAGAACCCAATGTTCCTCCCCTATTGGCTGCCACCCTAGTACACTATCTAATGCAGGTCCTGATATAGCTTGGCCAACATCAAAGAACCCCATGCCATTGGGCGTCCTACATCCACAATCTGCATCACTACTAGAATTAATGCCAATGTCACACTTGTACTACCTACGCATGGAGCAATGTACCCTGAGACTAGCCCCAAAATATAAAAGTAGATCCATGTCTCCATCGTCACGTGATCCAGGTGCTTGTCCAATGCAAACTGTCCCCTCTGGATCCTATACTCCACTCCGAGCCCCATCAGTCTCTGCACAACTACCTCTACTGTCACCTCTCTGGTTGCCATGACTGGCATCCCTTGTACTGGCAGTCTAAATATGCAGTACACATCCTCCAGTGTCACTGTCATCTCCCGCATCAGTAGGTGAAATGTTGTTGTCTCATTGTGCCATCTTTCACATAGCACTGTAACCATCGTCATTTAGGTACCAGTATGGGGCAACCTCACCAAGTGGCCTAGCCCAAATGCCTCATCACACACCCAATCAGCCAGTGTCAACGTCTCTCCAATGCGCAACATTGTTGCTCGCCGCTCTCGTGACACTAATGCATCCAGTGACCACTGCACACCACCAAAATAAATCCAACTGTCAGTTTTCTATCTCCTTATTTATCCTCCCACCCTCCCTTCCCTCAGCCCCAACGTTTTCTACATTTATTCTACAAAAATGCATTCCTGCAAAAATAGCGTCCCCACGAAGCCTACCTCTCGTGTTCTCGCAAAACTATCTTCTAGCAGGATTGTGATGTTGAGTATCTCTAACCCTTGACCTTTTCCCTTGATCTTTCTAGCGTGTTCCCGTAATCTCTCCACTTGGCAATCCCGCCTATCCTTGATCCCATGGGATCACATTCCTACACTATCCCCTTTAACCCCTTTCCCGCTATACAATGACCTTAACCTGCGGGGACGCATTCTTGCTACATGAATAGCATTCCTCTTTGTGGGGACACGATCCTACTGAATCTATCCTGTTCCCACATGAATTTCCATCCTAGGATCACTTTCTCGCAAATGACTATTTAAACCCCTGCATCCTCCCACCCGACACTATGTTTCGCAAGATCTCGCTGATCCCACTCGCATTCCTGCTGAACCCGTGCATGTGGGATTGCATTTTTACTTTCACAGGAATGCTATAACAAATTCCTAAACAAAAATCATGAAGAGATTTTAGACCCTACCGATCGATCAGGCATCCCTCATACTTGTTCTTTTTGCACTATGTCTGCTCGGTGCTTGGTCATCCAATACCTACCATCATAATCTTCGCTGCAGAGCTCCTAATCAGCAATATCTCCTCCTCAATCTAACTACAAATGACCCCTTCTAGCCCCCTCTTCACCCCTTATAGCCTACCCTAGTGCCCTGCCTACCCCTCTTGGTCATCCCAACCTTCCCAAACATTCCCCTCTCACACCCACAACACCAAACACCTTTGTACACTTGTAACAATGCTTGATTAGCTATTCCACTGCATCCTTTAGCTCAATCTCCTATCCCCAAAGTGTTCTCCCTTAGCTTAGGTACTCTTTGATGGATCCTTGTAGGATATAGCTTTCCTCTTGTCTATTCTTCGTCTGTTAGTACCTCATCCTACACATCTCATTGGCAAATGGTTCTCTTTTAAATTTTTTTTTTTTTTTATTTGGCTTCTCTCCTTTTGGGTCTTTTCGTATCTTTTCCAAGAAATCTCCTTATTCCCTCCTCATGGTTGCCACAATCTTCCCTATCATGGTATGCTACGAATGGGGCAATCTGAGAGTAAGGTCTTGATCCGGTCATTTGTTTATTTTTCTTTTTTGCTTGTGGGTTACCTAGTATCGGTTCCATGTTGCTTCCTCTGGGATTCATGTGCAATGTTGGGGCAATCCTTGTGTGTTTATTTTGAGTCAGTTCATCTATCCTCTGAAAACTTGGTAAAAAGACCATGCTATTCTTAGTAACGTTGGCAATTAACCAACATTCCTATATTAAATCTCATGCTCAACTATGTGGTAGTACTTTCCTTCATCTCCATTATCCCCCATCCAAACCCCTTTTATCTTCCCCTCATCCATCTCCCTATCCTAGATTCCTTTTTATAGTGCTCCACTCCTTCATCCTCACCCCCACTCCTGGATCGTCCTAAGCTTGCTTCCTCTTATGTGTCTGACCTCCCTTTATCATTCTCCCATCATGAGAGTTTGAGCTAATTTTGTCGCTTCTCTTTGCCAATCTGTCTCTGCTCATCTCACTTTCTTTTTCTTTTCAAGAAGCCTTCGAGCCTCATTTTCTCTCCCCACCACCTTCTTGAGGGGGCATCTCTAAGTCTAGTCCCTCCTCTTCTTATACGAGACTGGGGCAACCTTGTTGCTAAAACAACTTCTTCGTGTCGTCTCCGTTTGAACTTTTTTCAAATAGTGTTATCTCAACACTATGTCAAAGAGGGGAAAAATGTAGACAGCTAAATTTAATTACACCGCTTTGGTAATCCTATTTAGTTATCTCTGAAGGCATCATTAATTAAATTCATATTTATTTATATCCTTTGCCATCCCCTAGCTGATTAATTTAATTAATCATCTATAGTCCTGATTGATAAATTAAATAATCCATCATTTATCAGTTTAATCCTATTCTCCTATCTAATTCTAAATCCAAAATTTATTAAAATCACTTTAATAAATAAAACCCTCAAATCTAATAGCCCCTAAACTATCCTAAAACCCGCATTTAGCCTAATCCACCCCATCCACCCATACTAACTAAGCTTAGCCACTAACTCACCCACCCTCATGAATGCCATCCACTTGCACATCTCTAACATCCCTAATCTACTCCTAACCCAAGCCTAACCCATCCTCTAATCATTTGCACAGTCCTAAATGAGATTAAGACTTTCCTAAACCAAGCTAAAGTCTCCCCTCAAAATATCCCAACCACCAAGCTATAAATCGCTCTTACATCCTCACTCATGATGCTTACATACTCAACCACCCTCATCAAGCCCTTAACTAACCCATTTCCTATCCTCTCACACTCATCGTCCTTGTTACAAGTGTCACTCCCCTATTGGTGCTAAACAAGCACAATCCATGTGCTCCCCTTTGAGTGCATCCTAGCCCTCCCTCACCATCTTGCCATCCTTGCATCTTACCCCTCCATCCCTCAAGCCCTTTGCCTATAAATTGGATCCCCTCCCAAGCCATTTTATCACAACCCATTTTAGTAAAGTTATCATGCTAGTTTGAGAAACAAAGCCATCAACCATACCCTCATAATGCCAAATTGAGAGCTCACAAGGCTACCAATTTACCATTGTCCATCTCCTACATTGAAGAAATTAAGCACACAAGACCTATCAAATAGACACATCCATACATCAAGTGATCCTCCTCATTGAGAGAGGCTATCCATGGCTCATATTCTCATTTGAGGACCTCACTTTGTCTCTCTTTATATGTTTTGTTAGTTTGGTTTTGTGAATGCTTTGTTTACTTCATTGTTTTCCTAACATCACTAAATTCGCATACACAATTAGGAGTTGTGGAAAACAATTGGACCCACTACCCAAATATTTTCAATGGAAAGACCAATGAACCCATTGTCCAAATGATCTCTATATTATTGCTTGTAGAATAATAGAATTGATTAGTACTTCCTTCGTATGTCCTGTCAACTAGACCTCTACTCCTAATCTTGTGACTAGATCACAAAACTTGCATCCAATAATCCCTTGGATCACTTACTCACATTCAATAAACACTCTACTCCTTTTCACATTTTGCACTTCATACAATGATCAAAACACATTACAAATAAGGAAAACATCTTTCCTTTATACCATATCTTCAAAATAATTCCTTGATTCAACCTTGTGGCTTTCCCAATTAATTATAATAGGATAATTAATTAATGACAATTACAATAGAACTATTACCTCATAGTCTATATGAAAATTTACATGTGTTATACTAGGGCTTGCACATCTACTCCATCATCATTTGACTATCCTCTATTACTGTCTGATTGTGCATCTCGTCATTACATATTTCCAAACACTTTGTCTTTGAACTGCTCTTTGTAAATCAAGTACAATTTTTATACATCTCTGACTTATGTGATGTGCATTGAACTACATCATTAGGTAATTGTACTAAACATTTCCATGATCGCACATCAAAAAACAAGAAAAACCTTATCCATACAACTAAGATCTCTCTCTGCTACTCTGGCAGTCTTTACAAACTTACTACTATGTTGACATCAATGAAAAACATAGTCATGAATACACCATGTTAATACCCTCAATTTCTTAGTATACTCCTCCAATATAGTATCATCATCATTCATGCTAACAATATCCTACTTTGGCATTAATGGAAACATAGATGAAAAATATCTAAGTGTCGACAATATGAAAACAATATTCTACTACTATTGTTGTTCTCATCTTCTCAAATCTTGTTCATCAATCAAATCTGAAATCTTCTAGAACACTACTATGTTCTTCTTCTTCTTTAGGATTGGTAGTAGTTGATCATAGTAAAAAACTCACCATACATATCTCCCCCATAAATATATTCCTCCTTTACATGCATCTTTCTAAAACTCCCTAATAACTATCTCTCCTCCCATTCATGTACATATCTCCCCTTATTCTTACTTAGGAGATGCTTTTCATATATATTCTTTACTCCATTGACATCAATGAAAATGTCCTCATCATGTCAATTAATTGCTAAATGTCTTCAACCATCTCAAGTGTCCAAAGAGACTATTCAAGACCAAATACCAAGAGTCCTCAATGACTCAACTCATCATAGATACTCCCCCATACAGGAAGCATCAACATTTAGTCTAGTCTCACAATAGTGCTTTGTACCACTAGACTAATGTTCTTACTACATCACTTACATAGAATTATTCAAAAGCATAACCCCAAGCATACCTATCAAGTACTCAAATGTATCTTTAGGTAAAGGTTTCATAAAGATATCTTCAATTTGATGTTTAGTACTCACACACTCTAATCTCGTCTCCTTTTCTATTGATTTTTCTCTCAATACCTTATACTTAATAGATATATAATATCTTATAATGTCATATAGTATTCTTAGACATACTCATTGTACTTGTGTTATCACAGTATATGATACCAGGTTCTTCAAACTCAATTATGATATCCTTCAGTATTTGTTTCATCTACATCACTTCATTGCAATTATTTTTTGCTGAAATATACTCTACCTCAGTTGTACTTTGATAAATAGAATCTTGTTTCTTTCTTATCCAAGAAACCAATCTTCCTCTAAGGAAAAATTCTCCACCACTGGTGCTCTTTCTATCATCCATACTACCTTCCGAATCTACATTAGTATATACACATAGAGTCAAATCACTAGATCTATCATACCAAATTCCATAGTCAGATGTTCATTTTAAATATATGAATATCCTCTTTACTACTACAAAATGATACTCCTTAGGATCAGCTTGAAATCTAACTATAATACCAACTGTATTTTCTATATCTGGTTTAGTGTGACTTAGATTTTGCAAACCACCAATTATGGATTTATATTTCTTCTTATCAACTCTAGGTGTCTTATATTTGCTAGATAACTTATGACTAGTTATCATACGTGTACCAATAGGCTTATGAATTTCTAATTGAAATATTTTCAACAAGTCTTTCAAGTACTAAGCTTGTGAAATAAAAATACCATCATTTTTCTACACAATCTACAATCCCAGGAAAAACTTCATTTCTCCTATATGTTCATTTCAAACTCATTCTCCACATCTTTAGAAAATTTTTCACTTGAATCATCATTACCTCCATGTACGATGGCATCAACAATTATTACTATTATCAAAAAACCATTCTCAATTTGTTTTGAATACAAGTTACTAACTGTCATACCTTTAGCAAATTCAGGTTTTGCCAAATAGTTGTCCAACCTTGCATACTAGGTTCTAAGTGATTGCTTAAGACCATATAGATATTTCTTTAGTTTTCATACCATGTATTTGTCTTCTATCAAAGGGAATCCTTCAAGTTGCTCAATATATAACTCTTCTTCAAGTTATACATTCAAGAAATCTAATTTAGCATTCATTCGATATACTTTGAACTTCTTATTCACTTCATAAGCTAAGAACATTCTTACCACTTCCATTATAGCTAAAGAGACATATGTCTCCTCATCGTCTATGCCTTCTTGATGTGAATATCTCTTGCATAAAAGTCTAGCCTTGTTCCTCACAGCTATTTTTTTGAATATCCATTTGGTTCCTATCACATTATTATATTTACGTCTAGGAACTAACTCCCATGTATCATTCTTCACAATCTAATCTAATTCTTCCTTCATTGCTTGAATCCAATAATCATCTTTACATGCTTCATCTACACTCTTTGGTTCATCTTGAGAAATCAAACATATCTCTTCATTAACCATGTTTCTTGTGATCACACCTTTATCTTTGCTTCTAATTATCTGCTCTAGAGGGTTATTCTTTGTCAATTTATATTAGAAGTAGGAGTTGAAAATTCAAATCTTATCTAATCTCTAGGCTTAGATCTCTTCTCATCTCTTTTCTTAATAGTTAACACATCATTTTATACATCATTTTTAGTCTCAAAGAAAACTTCATCATTTTATCTAACAATTCCATAATTATCTTCTTCTTCATCTGAATTGTAATCTAACATCTTTTCCTTAGTTACAAGCTTTTCATAAATCTTTACATTTCCCTACTCAACTATTTTCTTTGTTCTATGATTAAAACATCTATATGTCTATCTTTTCAATGAATAGCTAAGAAATATACCTTCATCACTTCTTGGATCAAACTTGCCAATGTCATCCCCTCTCTTAATATAATACTTGCTTCCAAATATTTTGAAATACTTAACTAATGGTGAATGACCAAACCATAGTTCATAAGGTGTCATACTCATGAATTTTATGATTTGTACTCATTCAAAGTGTACACTATATTATTGACTACTTCTCTCCAAAATGTCTTGGATGCATCATTCTCAAACAACATCATTCTTGATGATTTGAAGCTGATTTGTTTCTTCTTTCTAAAATCTCATTTTTTTTAGGAGTCCTAGGTGAAGATAATTGTCTTTTGATTCCATTCTCTTCACAAAATATGCTAAAATATTTAAAGGTGAATTATCCTCCTCTATCTGATCTCAGACATGGTCATAACACCAGATTCATTCCCAACTCTATTCTTAAATATCTTAAACTTCTCAAAAAAATTAGAATTCCCTTTAAGAAATGTTACCCCCATCAATCTAATGAAATCATCAATGAAAATCATGAAATACCTTTCACCATAGAATCCTTTTATTCTTGAGTGACCACTCAGCTCTGTGTGAACAATTTCTAGCTTCTCTATGGTAGTGAACTTCTTGCTGGGAAAAGATACCTTCTTCTTACCCAACATTCATTCTTTTTAAAACACATTAGTAGGCTTAATTATCTTAGGAATATCTCTAACTGCAAATGTGTTACTACCCATAACAATATTACCAAATTTTATATGACAAAATCTCATATCCATAACCAATTGTTATCACTTTCGCAACCAAACAACTCATTTTAGTGGGATTCAATTGAAATACATTACCTCTAGACTTAAATCTAGTTCTAATAATCTTTTCATCCTTATCCTTGATAATGCAAGTCTTTTCTATAAATTGAAAGTGATACCCTTTGTCCACCAACTATCCAACACTCAAAAAATTATGCTTAAATCCATCAACAAAATAAACATCATTAGTGTTAGTTCTTCCATCTAAAGTAATGGATTCAAACCCTATATTATGAAAGGATACATTGTTTCCAACTTTAACAATACCTCCATCATAGTTCCTAAATTTAAAAAACTTATTCATATTACCAATCATGTGATGTGAGCAACCACTTCCTACTATCCAATTAGATTTCTTTTCAACTTGGAAAACTAGAGCATTTTATTCTCTAATGTCTCTATCAAGATCATCTTCTTTAATAGCTACAAATCCTATCTCATCATCACTTTAACTTTGATCTCTTTCATCAAATTCCTCATCTTCATTAGCATACAAAAAAATTCTATCTCTTCTAGGCTTAAACTTTTCCTTATACATTTTCTCTCTTTTAAGACATTTAGATGCATAATGACCAAACTCTTTACATGTCTAACATTTAAAGATATTCTTACCATATTTTTATCTTCTCACAAGAAGTGTCATACCTTCCTCAATCTTCTTTTCTTCATTAAATCTAGTTTTTCTGCTACTAGCAAAATCTTCATGTGTGCTTGGACTTCTAGATAGGCTTGTCCAAACATTTAAGGCACTAAAAGCTATCTCAACTCTTGTCAATTCTTTTAGTTTCCTCAAATCTACTTCTCTTGCTTCCAATCCTCCAAGAAACATTTCTCCAATAAACTCCTTAGTGCAAGGTATTAGTAGATGAATCATCTAAGCAACTTGCTTGAATGGTGGTGTCAAAGTTTTTAAGATCTTCCACACAACCTCATCTTCTTCCTTTGTTGAACCATCTAACTTGATCCCTACAAAAAATTTTGATATCATGCTAATATAGTTTCTCACATATTCATCTTCCATTATTTTAGCATCTTTAAATGCACATATCCAATTTTACAATCTTACTCTCTTTGTATGTGTATCACCTTAAAAACTAGATTCTAATGCTTTCTAAATTTTATGAGATGTTTGAAGTCATTTTACCTAACTATATTCATTTTCTAGAAGTGCTAATAGTAAAGCTTCTCTAGCTCTCATGTTACACATGAACAAACCTCTCTACTTCACTGCATTCTTCAAGTTTCTCTTCTTCGACAATCATCTTCTCACTCTTTTTAAAATTCCAATAACTTGGACCCATGCACAAAAGATGAGTCTTTATTCTAGCTATCATAATTAGCCCCATTAAATCTATGGCTAACCTTTCTAAAAATATTTTTCATCGATCTCCCAAAAATGTTAAGCTTATCCTTATAAGACTTGATTCTCTCATACCAATTGTTAGAATATATAGTTCACCAATATAACTGGGAGTGGGGGTTGAATAAATTATCCAAATAATATCAAAATTATTGACTTTAAAAAAATCAAACATATGAGAAATATAATTGAGAACCACAACAAGATGCTCATACACAATAACACTAGATATGTTAACTAGGGAAACCCTTGATTGGAGGGAAAACCCTAGTGGGTATGGTACCCACAAGATGATGTACTAATATAAATATTCCTTGTTAAAGGTGTTGATATCTAATTGAAAAGATCATTGATTAGAAATATTTTTGAAAAAGACTATGTATCAATCACAGTTTTGTCACTGATGTCAAACCTACTATTTTTTGGTAAGACAATTGCTTATATGTTTCAAGTACTATCATTTAGTTGATTGATGAGGATTTGATCAACAAGATGCAACAAAAGTACCTAGAGGAAAAGTTGAGTTATGATTATGTAATGAATTACAAGGATCAGTTAAGATAGTGATAACATAATGTATTGATGATCTACTTGAGGTTTAAAAATGGCTAGCTACACTTAGAAAGTTTAGAAGAATAAGTTAAACAAAGTTCATCTGCCAAGCTTGACCAAATGGATAGTAGGTGTCGAGAAAAGTTAGATCAAGCCAAGCAAAAAGTCAGTTGGAGCCAAATGAAAGAAAATTCTAGTGGATGTCGAGCAAGATATAGATGTCAAGTAATTTCTAGTTGATGTTGAGCACCAGTAAAATCTAGTTAATGCTAAGTGATTTTATAGTTGATGTTGAGTAACATAGTATGTGTCGAGCATCAGAAGATTGATAATGCCAAGCTGCTACATTATGACAAAGATCAAAGATTTTCCAAATAAAAGATAATAAGTTTATTTTCTTGGAAATTGTGAATCAAGAGGAAGATAAGATTGATGAGTTGGTGGCACAAAATCTTATGTAAATTATTTTGGAGGTGAATTCAAATGGATTCTAAAAGAACTAACTAGAGAAGACAAGATATAGGGTGGATTCATTGTATCCTACCTAATCCATTTAAAAACCTAATTTAGATGATGGATAATAAGCAAGAAAATGTTCTAATTTCTTATATATAGGAATGTCTAGTTAGGAAGCAAAAGAGTTAGAGAGTTTGGTGCAAGAATCTAAGAAGGAAAAGAAGGGTTTTTGTCTACAATGGTGTACTAAGAAAGAAGGCTTAAGAAGATGAATTCTTGAAAGGTGAACAAGTTATTAAAGCTGAAAAAAATGGAAGCCAACAAAAATTAAGGATTTAATAGAGATCTATAATCTACAAGTGAAGACAATGGATAATAGGCAAGAAAATGTTCTAATTTCCTATATATAGGAATGTCTAGTCAAGAAGAAAAAGAGTTAGAGAGTTTGTTGCAAGAATCTAAGAAGGAAAAGGAGAAGGGTTTTTGTTTCATCAAGTGACCCAAGAGAAGAGTCTGCAATGGTGTACTAACCAAGAAGGCTTAAGAAGATGAATTCTTCAAGGTGAACAAGCTATTAGAGCTGCAAAGAATGGAAGCCAAGCAGAATTGAGGATTGAACAGAGATCTATAATCTACAAGTGAGGTTGTAAGGTGTATCAGATCAAATCTCTATTGTTACTTTCTAACAATTGTATTAGTCTAGGGTAAATCCTTTGGAGTAAGGTTGACTTAATATTCATTAGAAAATATTTTTACTATGGTGGCATTCCAAGTAAATGGCCTAAAGTCATCTAGCAAGACCCACTTTTAACAGGGTGATTGAAATCCCTTAATCGAGTCACATTTAGCAGTGTGTATTATAACCTTTAACAACATTGGCCTTTAACAAGGTACCAATTCAAAAGAGTAGAAAAGGAGTAGCATGTTACTAGTGGCTTTTCCCAAATTGGATTTCCATATTAAATCATTGTTTCAAATGTGTTGATGAATATGTTTTGTTTCATGCTTTATACTTATGCATGCACAATGAAAGCATGCAAGGATATGGATTTTTTATGGGTTCACTGAGAAAAGTTTTATTTGTACATCTAGACCTTGAATAGATAATTCACCCCCCCTTAGTTATTCTAAAAAGGAATTCCAACAATTAATATCAGAGCCATTTCCTTAAGAGGACTAGTTCTAAGGTACTAGAAGCACAAAAATCAAGATGTCAAAAAGAGAAGTACCTAAGCTCAACAAAGATAACTTTCCTACATGGAAAAGTTTGATGAAGCTACACCTTGTAGGTCTTGGATATTATGCACAATCTTCCACTACAGTGAAGCATGTTGATCTAGTAGGACCCCTAACTACTGCAGATATGATGAAAAAGAAAGAACACAATTAGGCAATGTTGGAGATTGCCTCTATCCTAAACTATACCAAATTTCATTATATTAAAGGTCTTGATAGTGCAAAGAAGATGTAGGATGTGTTAGAGTAAATAATTATTTATTAATTATTTATTCTTTTACCAAGCTTATTTAGGTTAATGCATTTATTTAATAGTTGTAGTCGATGAGTTATTGACAACACGAGAGTTTGTTTCCTCCACCTTTTTGTGGATGTATGCTTTGTTGTCAACCTTATTTTCTAACATTTTTCAAATTGTTCTACAAGCTTCCTTGAGGCCTTTATATTTGGTCTCTCTCATTGTAAATTCACATCACTTACATAGAAATTTCATTATCCTATTATGAAATATTTTCTCTTGCTTTGTTTTTCTTCAAGCTCTTGCTTATTTGTTTTCTCTTTAGCAAGCTATTTGCATGCAAGTGATCTTGGCATGTTGTGAAGTTAGATTTTATCAACTTCTACATAGTATTAGAGCCTCCCTATTGCTTCTTGGTTGAAGGATTTTTGAACCCACAATTTGGAGACACAAACCTTAGTTTATTTGAGAAATATTTTTAGAGCACATTGAGCCCAAATGGATGCTACCATTGAGTTTAGAAGGCCCATTATAGTCAAGATTCATATAAAAATTTTCAATTTTGGAGAAAGTTGATCTGAGAGGCAAAAAAAACTTATTCTGGCTTGTCGTACGAACTATACAGATGATTTTCAAAAAAAATTTAAACAATTGTTTTCAGCACCACCACCTAGTGGCTATTAGTTCTCTACTACCACACCACTCCCATGCTACTCCATAGCCTCCTCCACCAGTGCAACTACTATGGTGTAGCCCACCTGTGGGCACCACTACATGGCCACCCCAGCACTACTTGTCCACCTCCTTTTTCGTGATGACACCAGCGGCAACTGCCCCTGTGGCCACCTCTGTTAGGGGTGATCCTTTTTTCTACTCTACTACTACCACATACATGTCTACATGGACTTCTTTTTGAAAAGTTGATTTAGTTTCCAAGTGACACATGGCATGGGTACTACATTGGTACTTGCCACATGGACCCTGCCATGTCACCCACCACATCAGCTTCCTACCACATGGCTTCCACATGGCACTACCACATTTCATGCCACATGGCTTCTTTTTTTGTCTATGATGGTTGTAAGGCCATCAATTTTAATAAAGTGGTTTGTTGATGTCATCATAATGTCACCTTACATTAACACCCCTACCAGCACTCCAAGCCCCTTTTTGACCTACTTATGGTCTTTGGCCATAACTTGAGCATACGGAGGTATTTTTCTGATCCAAAAAAAGTTCTAAAAAGATGGTTTTGAGATAGAGATATTGGTATAGGTATTTTTAAGTTTTGATGCAACTCTATAGCTCATTTTTGTAGTTAAAGTCTAAAGTTCTATTTTTGACTCTGGCAAGCATATCTTTTACATCCCATCTCCATTTTTTGAAAATGTTATATTTTTGGAAAGTTACTTTTGTCATCTTTTTAGAAATGTTGTCATATCCTTTGGATTCTACCCCATTCTCTTTCTATCATTTTTTTTCTTTTTTTCTCTTTGGTGGATATCTTGGGTGTTCCAAGTCCAAGGATCATTTTCATGGCATGGGATCTTTTGTTTTGGACTATACTTTCTTTTGTATCAACTTATTTCATTTTTTGACCATTGTAGCCATCATTTGTAAGCATTTTTATGAAAATGCACTAAGATAAAGTGCCACTCTTCCATTTCAGGTTCATGAACATTGTTTTGAGATAGTGGTACTCACACTATTTTATAAAGCACCATGTGGAGGGATAGTTGTTTGCCACTTTTGTGCCCTCTTCCTTTTTTGCCCCATGCAGAGTTAGAGACTGTGTCTTTATAGGTCTTTGTACCTCTTCAACTCTCATCATTCTTAGTTCTTTTTGTAGAGAATTTTGGCCCACTTTTTTAGTTGCATGTCATCTCACACCATCTACATTAAGGGGGGAGGTTATTCTATTGTTCTAATGCTTCCTTGGTTTGATGGTTCAATAGTGTGAGCTATGTATTTAGTAGTTGATCCGATTTACTAGGTGTTTGCAGTGGCTAGCTACCTATGCATTTCAGTGAGATGGATCATCTATCATATGGACACACTTGGTTTGTGCCTTCTTCTTCCACAAAGGTTCTTCAGATCAGCAGTTTCTTTTTTATGATAGAATTTGCAGCTTCTTCATGCTTCAATGATGCTCTTCATGATCACTCTTTGTTCCTTTTTTTTGGACATTCCTCTAGTTGGAGGCTTATTCAGTCCTTCACTAGGTTTTCTTACCTCTTTTTGGGGGAGGTTTTTCCCATGAGGTTTTCTCTATTTTCCCATTTTTAGAGGTTTCCTTTCTTTGCATTGTACATGGGTACCTAACATGGCCTTTTTGTTGGAACCCATTATGCATTTCATCTTAGTTTGTGAGCTTAAGGCATTCCCCTAAGTTACACTTAAGGGGGGGAGTTAGAGTAAATAATTATTTATTATTTATTTATTCTTTTACTTAAGCTTACTTAGGTTAATGTATTTATTTAATAGTTTTAGTGGATGAGTTATTGACAACATGGGAGTTTCTTCCCTCCACCTTTTCGTGGATGTATTCTTTGTTGTCAACCTTATCTTTTAGCATTTTCTAGCTTGTTCTACAAGCTTCCTTGAGGCTTTTATATTTGGTCTCTCTCATTGTAAATTCACATCATTCACATAAAAATTTCATTTTCATATTGTGAAATATTTTCTCTTGCTTTATTTTGCTTCAAGCTCTTGCTCCTTTGGTTTCTCTTTAGCAAGTTGTTTGCATGTAGGTGATCTTGGCACACTGTGAAGTTGGATTTCATCAACTTCTACAAGATGCTCTAGACACCATCTATGGAGGGGAAAAAAATGTTCAAAGGGCCAAGTCAAAAAGTCTGAGAGGTAGGTTTGATGACATGAGAATTGAAGAAGATGAGAATATTGCTCCATATGTTGCTAGGATAAAAGAAGTTGTTAGTGCAATAAAAGGTGCTACTGGTAAAATAGATGATAATACTATGCTAAGTAAAGTCTTGAGGACATTACTAATTTTTTATGCCATTAGAGTTTCTACAATCCAAGAGTTAAGATGTATACCAAGAAATGATCTAATCCTTGAAGGTTTGGTAGGTAGACTCACTACTTTTGAGCTATCTAATTTTGACAACTACAAAATAGAGAGTATTGAATTACCTTTCAAGGAAAAATTATTATCGAAGGATTCTAAGGAGGTAAAGCAAAAGAAGAAGAAAAGAAAGATAAAATATGCATCTAGTTATAGCGACACAAATGAGATAGAAATTCAATAATTAGAAGCACTACTGGAAAGAAGATTTCATAGAGGAAAATGAAAGTTCAAAGGTAAGTTACCTATCATTTGTTTCAATTGCAATGAAGTTGGTCATATTTTTGCAAGATGTATATAGAAGAAGAACTACAGAGAAGGGAACAAGCACACAAATAGAAGAGAAGATGATAGTAGAGAGTACAGAGACAAAGGCTAGAAGACATGCTACATTGCTGATGAACATGATTCTAATGAACATGATGATGAAGTGGTATATGTTGCAATGAAGGACAAATTTGAAGAGGATGAGGCAACTACATTTGTAACTTTTGTGAAGAAGAATAATTAATGGATCATTGATAGTGGATTCTCACATCACATGAATAGAGACAAAAGTAATTTCATTACCTTAATTTATTATGATAGAAATAGTGTAAGGTTTGGTAATGATGCACCATGTTTGATCAAAGGAAAAGGGTCTATCAAACTCATAGACAAGATTTCATGTGAAAATTCTTACTACATTGAAGGATTGAATTATAACTTGTTAAGTGTGTCACAATTGAATAATTTGGGATGCAAAGCCAAGTTTGAAAATAAAATTGCCAAGATATATGACATAAATGGAAACCTAATTGGAAAAGGTGATCAAACTAGAAGTAATTTATTATATTTAGATATATAGGATGCTACTTTTCTTATTCAAAATTTTGATAATGTATGGCTTTGGCACAAGATATTATGTCATGTCAATTTTGATAATCTAATTAGTATCAGTAACATGAAAAGAGCTAGAGGTTTGCCTAAATTGAAAAATTCTAATAATATAATATGCAAACAATGTCAGCTAGGCAAGATGACAAAGTCAAGATTTAAAAGTAAATCTTATACCTCTAAAGACATTCTAGAAATTGTTCATACTAACTTGTGTGGACATATTGAAGTGCAAAGCTATAGAGGAGATAAGTACATAATGATATTTGTTGATGATTACTCTAGGATGATGACTATCATGTTTCTAAAGAAAAAATCTAATGTTTTTCAAATGTTTAAGTGGTACATGGCAAGAGTTTATCAAGAAATAGGTAAAGTTTGAAATACTTGAGATCAGACAAAGGAGGAGAATTCACTTCAAATGAGTTTGAGATGTTTTGTAATGATAGAGGAATCAAAAGACAAACATCTGCACCTAGGATCCCTCCACAAAATGGAATTTTTAAAAGAAGAAATAGGTCTATAATGGACTATCCCAGAACACTTATGATGGAGAATAATGTTGCTCTAAAATATTGGAGAGAAGCTGTAAGTACTAGGGTATATACCTTGAACCATGTGCAATTCAAGAAAGGTACTTATTCAACACCTTTTGAACTATGCTATGGATATCCACCCAATGTGAAATACTTTAAGGTATTTGGGAGAAAATGTTATATTTTTAAAGATGTTAGGAGTGAAAATTTTGATGCAAAAAGTGAAGAAGGTATATTCCTTAGTTACTCTACAAGAAGTAAAGCTTACAAGTGTTTAAATACTAATACTAACAAAATTGTGGAAAGTGAAAATGTGAATTTTGATGAGTTTATAGAAGTACATGAGTTTGATCCTATGGAATAACAAGAAGAATATAAATCATTTGTATACTTCTATGAAGGAATGCTTGCTAAAGAAGAAGATGCTATAAATCAAGTTGCAAACCAATAACAAGTCTCAATAACTACCAAGCTACAACTTGTGAATGCTGAGTTGAATTTAGGAACTAAGCTGCATTCAAATGTTGAGTTGCATAATGACAAAAATGCACATTTTGATTCTGAGATCAATATACATGAAAGAGATGCTAAAATACCTAATAGAGATGTGCATAGTCACACTGAAGCTAAGAGACAAAATGTAGTTACAAGAACTAAACCAAGATTGTCAAAATATATTAAAAGACATCATCGTATGGATCAAATCATTAGAGGCAAAAATGTAAAGCCAATGATAAGAAATAGATTAAGAAGTGAATCATGTTTGCTAACCATGAAGGAACCTAAGATAGTAAAAGATGTATTGGAAGATGATGACCAGTACAAGGCTATTGAAGAAGAAATTTAGTAGATAGAGAACAACAAAACATGGAGTTTAGTCCCTAGACCAGAAGACAAGAATGTGATTAGCACTAAATGGGCATTTAGAAACAAGCTAGATGAGAATGGTAAGGTGACAAGGAGTAAAACAAGACTAGTTTTCAAAGGATATGCATAGGAAGAAGGAATTGACTATGGTGAGACATTTCCCCCTATTGCAAGAATGGAAGGAGTGAGAATTCTGCTTGCTTATGTTGCATTCAAAGGTTTCAAAGTTCATCAGAATGATGTTAAATCTACATTTCTAAATGGAATACTATAAGAGGAAGTCTACATAGAACAATCAGAAGGATTTTTGGATGAAAATAACAAGAACATGGTATGTAGACTACACACAACCTTATATGGATTGAAACAAACACCAAGAGAATGGTATGAGAGACTTCATACTTATCTTGTGAAGATTAGATTTGAAAGGACTGATGATAATATCAATTTTCACATGAAGATAAATAAGGGCAAAGGTATATTATTATTTAAAAGATTTATTGATGATATCATATTTAGAGGACAAGATGCTTTGTGGAAGGACCTTGTAAATTAGATGAAGCAAGAATTTGAAATGTCAATGTTTGGTGAGCTCAAATTCTTTGTGGGACTACAAGTATATCAAATTAAATATGGTATATCACTCAGTCAAAATATATCAAAGAGATATTGAAGACATTTGGAAGAGAGGATTCCAAACTAGTAAATACACCTATCATGATAGGACTCAAGCTTTCAAAGAATGATGATTCAACTAAGGTGAATCAAACATTATACAGATCCATGATTGGAAAATTACAATATGTACTACATAGCAAACCTAATATTGTATTAACTATGGGAATAGTTGTAAGATTCTCTGCTAGTCCTAGAGAGAATCACTTAATCGATGTGAAAAGAATAATGAGATACTTAAAAGGAACAAAAGAATTTGGTTTATACTATAGGAAGAATGAAAGTTTTAACTAAGGGCTTACACTGATGTTGATTGGGTTGGAAATATTGATGACAGAAAAAGCACCAGTAGAGGAGCATTCTTCTTAGGTAAAAGACTAGTTGCATGGACTAGCAAGAAGCAGAGTTGTACTTCCCAATCTATTGTTGAAGCAAAATATGTTGTCCTACTATTAACTATACAAACATTGTATGGATCAAATAGCTACTTAAGAAAATGAAGGAAGAAATTATAGAACCAGTGACACTTTATTGTGATAATACAAGTGTTATCAATATATCAAAGAATCTTATGATGCATACAAAGAAAAAGCACATTGCAATTAAGTATCATTATGTAAGGGAATTGGTTCAAGATAAAGAGGTGAACATGGAATATGTTAACACAAAGGAACAAATTGTTGATATCTTCAAAAAAGTATTACCTAAGGATGCTTATGAGTATCTAAGAGGTAAACTAGGGGTGATACCCCTATCAAAGGTTGTATAAGAGATAGAGTGAGTTCCCTACATCAAACAAGTTGACATTCATTTAATATGAATTGATGCAATGGAACTTACTTTAGGGACTGCCTAAAATAATCACAGAACTAGAACTACAAATCTGTCGCAAGTAAGGTGACAGAGGGAGTAATTGAAGAACCTCCACAATCCTATGTTTGCATTTATTAAAGATGCCAAGTTTTTAGTATATATCTTTGGCTTTATTGTAAAAAAGGAGGAAAGAACATTAAATTGATCAAGTGCAAGAGGAACAATGGAGAAAGTACATCATCAAAAGATTAAAGAAAGAAAGAGGAAGAAATAGTAGAAACTGATCAAAAGATCAGGGAAGGAAAAAGAAATTGGAGAAAGGATTAGAACAAAGAGGGAGACATTGATCAAAGAATTAAAAGGATCATTATCAGAGGGAGATAATTTGTTGATCAATTCGGTATGAAAGAGAGGCATAAAAAGGAAATCAGGGGGAGTTAAATTTTTTAACCTAATCAAAAGATGAAAGTTGTTGATACAAGGATAAATTTCAATACAAGTTTTCTTTTTAATATTATCTTAGTATTTTAACCTAGTTAGTTTGATTGAATAAGATGTTCACCATTTGTTCATCATTTGATTGACTTAGTTGATCAGTTTGGTTTGTCATCAATGCCAAAGAGGGAGATTGTTGATATTTGATTGAAAAGATAATTGCTTAGAAAGATTGCTGAAAAATACTATGTGTTTCAATCATTATTTTGTCACTAATATGAAACCTACTATTTGTCTATAAGATAATTACTTATATGTTTCAAGTACTATCACTTAGTTTATTGTTGAGGAGGATTTGATCAATAAGATGTATCAAAAGTACCTAGAGTAAAGGTTGAGTTATGATAATTGAATGAAGTACAAAGATCAATTCAAATAGTGATAACATAATGTATTGATGATCTACTTGAGGTTACAAAATGGTTGGCTACAATTAGAAAGTTTAGAAGAATAACTTAAACAAAGTTCATCTACCAAGCTTGACCAAGTGGATAGTAGGTGCTAAGTAAAGTTAGTTCAAGCTAAGAAAAAAGTCAATTGGAGCTGAGTGAAAGTGAATTCTAGTGGATGTCAAGCAAGACAGTAGATGCTAAGTAATTTTTAGTTGATGTCGAGCACCAATGAAATCTAGTTAATGCCAAGTGATTTTATTGCTGATGTTAAGTAATGCAATATGTGTCAAACATTAGAAGATTGATAATGCTAGAATGTTGCATTATGACAAAGATTAGACATTCACTAAATAAAAGTTGACAAGTTTGTTTTCTTGGAACTTGTGAATTAGGAGAAAGATAAGATTGATGAGATGGTGGCATGAATCTTATGTAAACTATTTTGGAGATGAATTCAAATGGATTCTAAAAAAATTTTCTAGAGAAGACAAGATGTAGGGTAGACTCATAAACCCTAATTTAGATGATGGATAATGAGTAGGAAAATGTTCTAATTTCTTGTATATAAGAATGTTTGGTCATGAAGCAAAAGAGTTAGAGAGTTTGGTGTGAGAATCTAAGAAGGAAAAGGAGAAGGGGTTTTGCTTCATCAAGTGACCAAAGGAAAGAGTTTGCAATGGTGTACTAAGAAAGAAGGCTTAAGAAGATGATCTATGATCTGCAAGTGAGGTTGTAAGTTGTATTAGATTAAAGCTCTATTGTTACTTTGGGTAGAAGCAAGGAGTTGGGTTTCAATTTCACAGAAGTCCACAGATTGAGATCATGCTCTTTTAGAAATGGGTACCCATTTTTTTAAAATTGAGTACTTGTTTTAGGCTTGGGTGCTCGATTCAAAATTTAAAAAATAGACACCCATTTTTAAAAAAATTGGGTACCCATTTTTAATTTTCAAAAAATGGGTCCTATTTTTGAGAACATAAAAAAATTGTATTTTTAGAAATGGGTACCCATTTTTTACTTTTAAAAAATGGGTACCCATTTCTAAAAATTTAAAATTTAGTTTTTTTTTGGTGGGGGGTGGGGGGGGGGGTCTTGTATGCCGATTTGACTTTTTCAAAATGGGTACCCATTTTTTGAATTTAAATAATAGGTATCTATTTCTTACAACATTGGGTGGGATTTTTTCTCCTACCTCAAATTTTGGGTTGGGATAGGCTTGGTGAGATCAAGCCTATGCCTTGACCTCTCAAGATTTGGCTAAGGCATTGAACTAACAAATTTACACCTTGCCATAATTTTTAGAGGGTCTTCTCAATCAAAATTTTTTATAAAATAAAATCTCATTAGATATCTCATTGTCCTGATTTCATAAATATAAATTTTATAGTGCTATGATTTTATTTACTATTTTTGCATTATTTTTTAATAAAAGGTGGTACCTAAATGTAAAATAGTGAAGTTCACTAAAACTTTAATAACTTTTTTATTTTATAATTTTTCTTAAATTAATTTATATGTCATCAATCTACATACAATTATTTTGAGGTTAA
The DNA here is from genome assembly GCA_028749045.1 of Cupressus sempervirens. Lineage (NCBI taxonomy): Eukaryota > Viridiplantae > Streptophyta > Pinopsida > Cupressales > Cupressaceae > Cupressus > Cupressus sempervirens. The sequence continues at coordinate 952,884,739 of CM053785.1, read as the reverse complement.
AAAAAAGAATTTATGAAAAAAGTGAGATTTTGATCAAATTATGTGCTCCATACACAAGAGGTTTTAAAATTTACCTTTATAGCCAATTAATAATTAATAATAAAAATTATTCAATAAAAATTTAAGGAAAAATATCGTCATCAATCTTAGGTCTATTAGGTAACTCCATTTAAAAGGATTTGTGAAGATTCATTTATTTGTGTCAAATTATGGTGTTTGTACATGAGCGTGGTATGGTCTTGAAACATGCATTTTGAAAAAGTGGTTTTTAAAGATCCATACCAAAAAAATAATCTATCATATGGTTACACAAATAAATTACATATTCAAAAATTAGATTCTGAACACTAAAAATTTTATTTCTGAAGTTTTTTTATATTCAATCTCTAAATGCCTCAAATTTTGACATCAATTGACAAAAAAAATTTAAAATAGGAAAAACACTTCCACTTTTTGGCCAAAAGTGAGACCCAACTTCTTACACTAACCCCTGTCTAACAATTGTATTAGTCTAGGGTAAATCCTATGGAGTAGGGTTGACTTAACAATCATTGGAAAATCCTTTAACAGGGTGGCATTCCAATAGAATGGCCTAAAGTCCTCTAACAAGTCTCACTTTTAATAGGGTGATTGAAATCTCTTAACTGAATTACATTTAATAGTGTGTATTGTAACCTTTAATAGGGCATCACTTTAGAAGAGTGAAAAAGAAGTAACATGTTATTGGTGGGTTTTTCCAAATTATGTTTCCACATTAAATCATTTTGTCAAATGTGTTGATAGATGTGTTGTGTTTCATGCTTTATATTTCTGCAAGATTGACTTGATAATAAGTTTTAGTTAATGCATAATGAATGCATGCATGAGTATGAATGTTTTATGGGTTCATTGAGAAAAGTTTTATTTGTACATCTGGACCTTGAATAACTAATTCACCCCCTCTCTTAGTTATTTTAAAAAGGAATTCCAACAAGAGAATGGACCCTATTAGGAGTCTATAAAAACATTCAAACATATTAGTCCCTATAAGGAGACTTTGAATCCCTATTAAGAGATTCCAACCCTTTTATGAGTTGTGCCAACCCTAATAGGAGTTGTGGAAGAAAATTGAACCCACTGTCCAAATAGCTTAAAGGGAAAGACCAATTAACCCACTATCCAAAACATCTCTATATTATTCCTTGTAGAATAGTATAATTGAAAAGTACTTACTTCCTTTGTCATGTCAACTAGACCTCTGCTCCTTTAGATCTTGTAACCAAATCACAAAAATCAAATCCAATAATCCCTTGGATCACTCACTCACATTCAATAAATAGTCTACTCCTTTTTGCACTTTTTAGTATTAGAGTAATAAAGGTTTTTATTATGAATTAAATCATATTGATTTAATTATTAAGTCACTTATTATCACTAGTTTACTTAAGTTAAACTTTAGGCATATAATAATTTTTTATTTTATTATTTTTTATCACATAACCTAGGTTAAATTTTTATTAGGGTTTTAATCTCCTTTTATAATGATTGATCTCTTTATAATTGATTCACTTTTGAAAATAGCAATTTATCTTTCTTTTTATCAAGAATGTCTCAACTACGGATCTGGGAATGTTGACCTCTAAAAATTTGCTTCTCTCTTTCTCTGATAGGTTTTTTCATGTAGGTGACTCTTGGAAGTTGTGGGGTTGATCTTTAATCAACTTCAACATGGTATTAGAGCTCTAGATCTTCATGCCCCTTCTTTTTTATGAGTGGTTTGGCTTGGCCTATAGACTTGTGCTTTTTCTTTCAAAAGGTTTCCTTTTTCATAGTTATTTTATATTGAATATGGGGATCAATGATTTTTGGGTCACTTTGAGCCCAACAAGACATCCCTGTTGAGCTTAGATAGCCTTAAAATGCCTATTTTCATACAAAATTTGTCAAATTTGGACACAGTTGGAATTTGAGGCATAAAATATTCCTCAAATAAAATTTTATGCCTATTTTCATATAAAATTCCTCCCAATCGGGCATGATTTTTTGGCATGCGAAGTGAGTTATTTTTGGCATGAAAATCAAGATTTTTTGGTGCGCAAATCGATTCTTTTGGTATGAAAAATGTGGTTTTTGGCATGTGGGCCAAAAAACTTAGAATGTGAATCAAGATAGTTTTGATACAAAACTATCATACTTCCTAAGGTAATTTAAGGTACTAGTGGGCACATTTTTCAAGACATCTAACATGGATCCCAATGTAATAATTTTTTTCTTGTCCAACACTTTTTTGATGTACATGTGAGTTTTTGGCCATAAATTGCTCATTCGGACTCCATTTTTCACAAATGAGATATCATCATAAAGGTTATTTTGAGCCTGTCATGATGGCGTAGTTTATTTGGAATTTTGATGTTGCTTGGTTGTTGATTTATTTAGTCAAATTTAGGAGTTCTATTTTTTATTTTTTGAGACACATTTTGACACAATCTATTTTCCAGATTTTGCTCAAGCACATCCTATCTAGTTTTTTGATTTTCTACATGTTGAAGGATGTCTTATTTATTTTAGGTCTAGTGATCAAATTTATTGTGTCAGATAATTTTTCATGGGTATTACTATCTATTGTATCCATCTTATGTCTCTATTGATCTTTTTTGACATCCTTTAGTATTATTTTTGCAAACAAATTGAGATAAAGTGTCACTCTATTACATTTCAAAATCTTGCACATCATTGTGTTTTATTGTATTTGCAATAAAGTTCATTGGGGTGTTTTATGTTTCCCATATTTTCCATTTTCCTTTGTCAAATGAGTGTTCCTTACATGAAATTAGTCTCATGATGTGTCGATGACATGTGCCAATATAGTTGTTTGTACTTCTTTTGCACTCTTGATGTTCCTAGTTCTTCTTTATATAGAAGATATTGCATTTAGTTTCAGTGTTCACATCTTACCTCTTAGCATTATAGGTGGGTTATGTTGGTTCTATTTCTTTTTTTCTTCAATGGATTAAGCTATGTATTTAGTATTTGATCCTATGTACTAAGTGATTGTAGTAGCTGGATACTTATGCATTTCGGTGAGATGGATCATTTACCATATAGACATTCATTCATTCCTATTTTTGGAGGCCATGAAGATACCTTCCATCTTTGATTGATCACCTTTTCAAACTTATTCTTCTCTACTTGGTCATATTCTATACAATGGAGGTTCTTAAAATCATAATTCTGATAGTGTTTGTAGCTTCATGCTTCAATAGTGTTCTTCATGATCATTGTTTTGTTCCTATCTTCTTGAAAATTCTTTCATCTCTTTTGGGAGTAGGGTTTTTTCTATGTGATTCTCTCTATTTCTCCTCTTTTAAAATGTTTTGTTGTGCTTCGGTACCTCATTAGGCATTATTGGTAGGACCCTATTTCCTTTCATTAGTACTTTCTATTGGAAATACAATAGGGAAAGTAAACTATGAGATGGGGGGGGGGGAGCATGAATTAGTCCTTCAAAACTTTATCTATTAAAACATTCACCACACACCCATCTCACAATTTTCATATAAACTAAAATATCAAACTAAGCATATTCATCCATAGTGTGAAAACAAATAAAAATTCATCACATATGACACAAAATATTTGGTTACCAAAAAATCCTCTAATGAGAAGGTAAAACTAGGGTGAGGATGACACTGACAAATCTTCACAACTATAGTTGTAAGGTGCATCCAATGAAGGTTACAATGTTTAATCATAAACTATTATCTACCCTATGAAAGGTCTACCATGTTAAAGGATTACAAAGATTATTAGATATTAACCAGTTAAAGGATATTAACACCTTGTTAGAAGAGTTCTCAGTTAAAGGACTTCAACTTATAATGAAGTAAGCACTTGGTTAAGAGATTTATACAAACATCTACTCAAACATGAAACCTATTAAGGCTACTCTATTAAGATATTTTACTGAGTCACCTGATAGAGTGTCTTCGCCTTGATTCTTTGGTTAGCACCTCTCTACTAGATATCAAATCACCTCTTTCATGACGTATACTTGATCCTCTTTGATCAGATATATGACTTCTATCATCTCTCTACTTTCCTTTGTTCTCTCTAACTAATTCTACAATTCACATCTCAAGTATGACTTTGTAATCATCATGAATTCTCTGTCTACCCATGGAAACATCTCTCTTCACTCCTTTCAACTCTTTAGGGGTTTTCTTCCTTAAGAAGAACTAGGTAACTTAGGATTAGGTAAGAATCAAAATTTTTGATTCACCCATTTTTCCACTTAGAACAGCCCTCAATTTTATTGGTTACACGTACTACATAGGGGTTCTAAATATAGGTTCTTTATTATCATCTAGAATTGCAAAACAATCCTTAAGTCAGCCCAAAAATGGTTTACATAGGAATTTGTGCCACTAAAAACAACTATGTCCAAAATTGTTTACTCAGCAATTGAAGTATCCAATGCTTGGGATCCACTATATGTTTAATGTTATAACTCAACCTCTAAATGACTTGGCATCCACTATTTACTTGGCATCTAAATCACCCAACATGTACTAATTTTCTTGTCGCTAACTATCTATTCAACACATACTAGTGTTTGACACATACTATATATGTTGCTCGGCTTGGATTATCTAACAACTTATGCTTGGTATACACTACTTAGTTAGCATGCACTTTATGAATATGACTAGGTGTGTAGTCACTCATATGCATCAAGAAATATGTCTTTGATGTCATATAGCACTTGTCTTTGTTTGTGCTCCCTTCTAAGTAACTCTTATTTCTTCTTCCTTGCTAGAGCTTCTTGCAATATGCTCATATGTTCTATGGTGATTATTGCTAGATCAATCTTTGGAAGTTCAATCACCTCCTCTAAGTTGACATGTCCATAAGATGTTTCTTCTCCAATGGTGTAGGAGCACCACCTCCACCTTCTAACTTAATGTATTAAAAGTTGCCTTAATTTCATTAAAATCATTGTTTAGAGTTAGAAAGTATTTTGTAATGGTTAAGTTAATTACCATTCATGTATTCTTTGTGTAGCTTACACATTGTATTAAGTATTAAATGTAATTGGGTAAGTTAGCAGTTTATAATTGCCCCAACCAACTACCGCAAGAATCCCTTGTTTTAAAAGAGACATTATTGTTATCAATGAGGAGAGTAGAAGTTTGATAGGAAGAGAATAGTTGGGGAGAAAGGGGGAATAGAAAGAAATTCCAAATGATTCTCTAGTGGTAGCTAGAGAACCATACCTTTGTAATTTGCAGAAGATTTAATAAAGGAAATTTTTATTTGTATTTAACGATGTTTTAGTTTTCCTATCATCTTATTCTAGAAGATCTTAATGGTTATTATTAGTGGTTATTGCTAAGCAGTCAATTAAGATTCTGTGGTGAAAGAACATAGTAGTTATTGTTTTGGGATTCAAGCTATGGGAGAAGTTGATGCAATGATTTTGTGGGATAGAATGGGCATTGCATAGTGTGTGAGTTAAGACTTGAAATGGTTTCAAAAAAACTATTATTATCCTTTGTCATGGCTTGGGTTTAAGAGGAAGGAACCCGATATCCCTTGGTTCGTTGTGAATGTATTTTTCCTAGGTTGAAAGGTGCTGAACTATTCAAGCATGCCATGTGGATATCAAGACCCGAGGAGAGCTTCCAAGGATGAAGAGAGGATTTTGGTATTCATATGTATGCATGCTAAGCATACAACTAGATAGTAATAAATAAAGTCCTGCACTTTCATTAATAGCAAGGTAACTAATGTAACTTGAGTATGGATATAGGAGGAACCATGCTTTGTCAATACTTAATAGATGGAAAGTAGCACAAATATGGTAAAGATTAGCTCGAGACCTAAATGGAAAAAATTATTACCACAAAGTGCTTATACTTGGTTGAGTTTGATATTGAAGTTCGTGTTGATATGTTTGGTGTAAAGGAGCTCGATATCTAAGTACATTGTGTATTCCATGTTTTAAGTGTAACCATCACTTGAACCTTGTTCACCCTAGAATGGTAAGTTCGATAGGGTATGTCTATATACAAATTTGTAATAAGTTTGATCCAACATGTAAGATAGAGAGTTTTGGTGAGTTGGTTATCAAACATGATATCATTATATCCAATAAACATTGTTATTATTTAGAATGCCTCTTAAAAAAAAAATTAATTTTAAAGATGCTATTGAAGCTATTATGTAGATTATGAAGGATCAACCACGCCTCTATATTGCATCAAGTAGTATTAGAGCTAGATTCTATTGAGAGTGTGTGGATTCACACAAGGACCTAGCCATGTGTTGGGTATATTTCAGATCCTTGTTTTGACATTTTGGTTGTAGATGGGTGTCAATTTTCTCAGCTATAGTATGTGGACATGAATTTCTACCAAGAGGGTCAAGAGATGTGATCTAGGGACCAATGATTGGTCATGTGTGTTACCATAAATCTTGGGAAGAGAGGCATGATAGAACTCCCAAGTGAGGGATAGAGGCAGAATGGATGAGTGGATTGTGAAGATAGTTGAAGCACCATCAAAGACAACCAATATGAACTCCATGGATAGGACTCACAACTAAAAGAGATATAGAAAGTGGAGGAGCCATCGATCCAGTGATGATGTAGAGGTGAATATACTAGATTCTCATCAATGTCTTTCCATGAGGACATGGAAGATTTTGAAGCTTGGAAGTATGGTGGAGGAGCATCACCTCCACCTTCTAATTTAAAGTATTAAAAGTTACCTTAATCTCATTAAAATCATTGTTTAGAGTAAGAAAGTATTTTGTAATGGTTAAGTTAATTACCATTCATTTATTCTTGGGTGTGGCTTACAAATTGTATTAAATATTAAATGTAATTGGGTAAGTGGCTGGTTTATAACTACCCCAAACAACCACCCCAAGAATCTCTTGTTTTAAAAGAGACATTATTGTAATCAGTGAGGAGAGTAGTAGGTTGATAGGAAGAGAATAGTTGGGGAGAAAGAGAGAATAGAAGGAAATTCCACCAGAGAACTATACCTTTATAATCTGCGAATGATTTAATAAAAAAAATATGTATTTGTATTTAATGATGTTTCAATTTTCCTATTGGGTATTTGCAGGATCATGGTGTACCAAACTATGGCCTTAAGTGGGAGTGAAAAAGCAGCAAATTGGGGTTATGTCAACTTGACACATAATTTTCAAGTGGTTATGGACTTTATATCAAAAAGTTGTAAGAAAATAATCTGTAGGAAATTGAATGTAGTTTATAATCTACTAGGCCTTATTAGGAGAAAAAAAAAATTGATTAGTCAAAAGTTTGAATTTCAATGCAGTACTACAAAAATTTTAGGGCAAAAATAAAAAGTATATGTATGTCTAACCACCTTAATCAGAATCAAATGATAATTTTTTTTTGATATAATTATAGATATGAAAATTAGACTCATGCCCCGATGTGACACATATTTTTTGATATTTTTGTTCCAAATAAATAATTAAATATGAATTTTCTACCAAAACTTTTTCGAAAAAAATAAAGTCCTATGTCTGACCACCTTAACTAATACAAAATTTTACCTACTTTAAATTTATTTATTTTTCTTATTCTAGGCGAAGCATATAATGTGACACAACTTTTAGATTTAAAAAATGTTATACCATTTGAAAGTTATAGCTATTTTTCAATCAATATGTCAATCAGCACTTTGCAATAATCTTCATTGATAATTAACTAATAAATACTTATCGAACTTAGAATTTGATAGAAATTATATTGATGGAATCTCGAGAGATATAATAAAAAACCCTTTTCATTTAATTCAATTTTGATCAAAATAACATTGTCATATGGCTACCCAAAGCCTGAGTATCACTAAAACCCTCTTCAAACACGACTTTTGGGTTGACTAGGTAGGCTTGGTAAATACCAAGCCTAATCAGATATCTGATTTAAAATCAAATATTCGATATGGCTCGGTGGCTTTTTGAGAAATTTGAAATCACAACCCATTTTGGAGGGAAAATCGGGTTTAAGAGTTATAGCTTATGATTTATAAATTATTTCAATTATATTACTATGTAAAGATGTATATATATATAGATAGATATATATATATATATATATATATATATATATATATATATATATATATATATATATATATATATATATATATATATATATATATATATATATATATATATATATATATATATATATATATATATATATATATATATATAATAACGTAATGTAAAGATATAAGATATAATCTATTAATATATAATAATATATTCTGTTATTCTTATTATAATCTATAAATATAATTTATATTATTATTATTTTTACTAAATATAATAACGTAATATATATATAATATGTATTATATATTATTATATTAATATGTATAATAATATAATATATGTATAATAATGTAACATATATATAATATTAATTATATATTATCATATTAATAATATTATATTAATATGTATGTTATTAATATATATGAGTCAAAGGGGGTCATAGGTTGACATATGACCCCCTTTGACCCATTAAATGAGGACATATGTCGCTAGGGGTCCTGGGACCCCTAGAGACATATTAGAATTGTTCTTATGGGTCGAAGGGGGTCATAGGTTGACCTATGACCCCCTTCGACCCATTACATGACGACATATGTTCCTAGGGTCCTAGGACCCCTAGGGACATATTAGAATCATTCATATGGGTCAAAGGGGGTCATAGGTTGACCTATGAACCCCTTCGACCCATTACATGATGACATATGTCACTAGGGGTCCTAAGACCCTTAAGCACATATTAGAATCATTCATATGGATCAAAGGGGGTCATAGGGTGACCTATGACCCCCTTCAACCCATTAAATGATGACATATGTCCCTAGGGGTCCTAGAACCCCTAGGGACATATGTCATCATGTAATGGGACCCCTAGGGACATATGTCATCATTTAATGAGTGGAAGGGGTTCATAGGTCAACCTATGAACCCCTTTGACCCATATGAATGATTCTAATATGTCCCTAAGGGTCCTAAGACAACTAGGGACATATGTGATCATGTAATGGGTCGAAGGGGGTCATAGGTCAACCTATGACCCCCTTCAACCCATAAGAACGATTCTAATGTCTCTAGGGGTCCTAGGACCCCTAGGGAGATATGTCCTCATTTAATGAGTCCAAGGGGTCATAGGTCAACCTATGACCCCCTTTGACTCAAATATATTAATGATATACATATATCTTAATAACATACATATTAATATAATAATATATAATACATATTATATATATATAATATGTTATGTTATTATACATATATTATATTATTATACATATTAATATAAGAATATATAATACATATTATATTTAATGAAAATATTACATTAGTATATATATATTAATAACATACATATTAATATGTATAATAAGAGTGATTCTCATATGTCCCTAGGGGTCCTAGGGACATATGTCATCATGTAATGGGTCAAAGGGGGTGATAGGTCAACCTATGACCCCCTTTGATCCATATGAACAATTTTAATATGTCCCTATGGGTCCTAGGACCCCTAGGGACATATGTTATCATTTAATGGGTTGTGTGGGGTCATAGGTCACCCTATGACCCCCTTTGACCCATATTAACAATTCTAATATGTCCCTAGGGGTCCTAGGACCCCTAAGGACATATGTCATCATTTAATGGGTCAAAGCCCTTTGACCTATAAGAACGAAATATGTCCCTAGGTGTCCTAGGACCCCTAGGGACATATGTCATCATGTAATATGTCAAAGGGGGTCATAAGTCAACCTATGACCCCCTATGACCCATAAGATCAATTCTCATATGTCCCTAGGAGTCATAGGGACATATGTCATCATGTAATGGGTCAAAGGGGGTGATAGGTCAACCTATGACCTCCTTTGACCCATATGAATAATTTTAATATGTCCCTAGGGGTCCTAGGACCCCTATGGATAAATGTCATCATTTAATGGGTTGAAGGGTGTCATAGGTGAACCTATGACCCCCTTTGACCCATATGAACAATTCTAATGTGTTCCTAGGGGTCTAGGGATAGATGTCATCATTTAATGGATCAAAGGGGGTCATAGGTCACCCTATAACCCCTTTTGATTCATTTAGGGCCCCTAGGGACATATTAGAATTGCTCATATGGTCAAAGGGGGTCATAGGTTCACCCTATGACCCCCTTTGACTCATTAAATGATGACATATGTCCCAAGGGGTCCTAGGACCCCTAGGGACATATTAGAATTATTCATATGGGTCAAAGGGGGTCATAGGTTGACCTTCATATATCACAAAGGGCTTTTGAATCATTGAAACCATTTTATCGTGTGCCACTCAAAATTTGAAATATATGATATTGCAAATATCATGTTGAGTTTTCTACGCACCATGAACTATTATGCTCCATCCATTCTACTTTTCATAGTAAAGAAATGTTGGAGGATTGTGGAGCTAGTCGGCTTCCAAAATCATCAAGAGACTTGCTAGATCAACTTTTATGTCGTAGAGTTGATGGTTGTTCCTTTTATAGAAATGCTTGCTTAAATGAGAAGTGTTCAGAATGTGGTGTCGTATCCAAGTTTGACACATGTTTACATGAGGGGTGCGAACAAGATCTTGGAAAGACAATAGTGAAAAAAAGGGTATATGAAATGGTGAAATATACATTGAAGAGTGGGAGTGAGAACTCTAGATGTGAATTGGTTGGAAAAGATATTAGTGTGGCTAGTTTTATTTCAGATTTCAAGGCAAATCTTTTTTACAAGTACGCAAGACATAGTCATAGGTCTTTGTGGTTGGATCAAAAATTTAGAATGTGTAAGGAGACTTTTCCCATTGGCACTATTATATCAGTTGTTGATTTCGCTGAGAACTACACATTGCAACCTCAAAATGAGACACAATCTCAGTATTACAACTCTATTCAGATTGCTATTTTTGTTCACATAACATATAGACATGCCTCTGATAGTGTGGAAGATAATTGAAATATTATCAGAGAGTATCATTTTTATATGAGTGATGATAGATCTCACTCTCACGAGTTTATGCAACATTGTTTCGAGAATTATTTTGATTTCCTACAGGAGCATGCAATTGTTGTGGATAGACATATCATTTGGTTAGATAATTGTACAGGTCAATTCAAGAATTTTCACATGTTTTATTGGTTGTGTAGGATGCACGTAGAGAGAGGGGTGCCTCATATTAGGAGTTTTTTTGAGTCTGGCCATGGAAAAGGGGAACATGATGGAGTAGGGGCATGTGTGAAGAGAGCTCTAGTTAAGGAGCAACTAAATATTTCAATAGTAGAGCTTCTTGATGCTCGTAGCATTGTTGATTGGTGTAGTTTAGCATTATCACAAGGGGGGACTCTTGATTTAGTGGTACGCAAGTTCTTTTGGTTGGTTGAGGAAGGGTCCATAGCTAATAGATCAGATTGTGCTACAGTGAGAGACTCATCAAAAATGCATTCATTCTAGAGCTCTGATTCTAGTACATGGACCGTTTGGATACAACAGCTAGCTTGTTTTTGTCCTAGTTGTTTTCAGTGTGATTAGGATCACTATGAGTCAAGTGAGTGGGTGGACACATGGGCTCCACATTATATTACTCCATTGTTTATCATACCCTCTATCAGAAATGATGACATGGAAAGTTCACTTGAGCATAACCATCTATCAGATCTACTTCAGCGAGGGCATGTCTTTGCATTGGTTGCACCACAGGGGAATGATGAGAAATCCGATTATTGGTTAGTACATTGTGTAAGAGGTAAAAGAAACTTGCACAACTGATCACAGATGATGATGGATTCACATAGCCTACTGGTTCAGTGGTTGTTGTTAGAACATGGCTGTGAACATTCATGCTTAGAAGGAACAGAATTTCTACATTCGAAGACTATTAGAAGCACAAAGTAATTCTCATATATTTGCATCTTATTAAAGCAACAAATGTAAAGTTATTGAAGCATTAAGGAAGACCAAAAGTAAAAGCACTTTTTACTATTGCTAATGCTGATCATGAAGCCCTGTTGGAGACCCTAAAACAAAGAGAGGACCCTATTGGAACACTCAACTAGGTATATTTCCTTCTTATTTTATTTTCTTCATAATCATATTTGCATGTGATACAAGGCTATAAGGACAATTTTAAAACCATTTATAACTATATCAAAGATAATTCCCTTTTTCCTTATTTGACATAAAGCTGATAGTATGATTATTAAAACTATTTTTATCAAACTAATCAAATACGAAAAATCTAGAAAGTACTGATGAACAATTAGAATACTATGTGATTTGATTTTTAAAAAAAAATTTGATGTAATTCTTCCCAAATTTAATTTGAAAAACATTCATTATTGCAATTTTCTCATAGTTTAGTTTTTGAGTGAGGACCACATCTTCTAGACTTAGTCTAAGTTTATGGCTTCACAAAGACCTTTAACTAGATCTAATTCCTAAAATCCAGTAATAGGATAGTATCTCTATAGAGGTCTTGATCAAGTTGCAAAGATTCCAATCTTGTTAATTTTATTGTGAGTTTTATTCCACTATAACATGTAGATTTAAATACTCAATGAAACACCAAACATTCAATACTCTCTTGATATAAGGTTATCTCTCATGCTAAGATTGCTAAGTAAGATCATGAAATGATTTTAAGGTTCCCTTAATTGTGGACGTTTACTTAGTTAAATAATGTCATTTTCTAGTAATCACTTGGGTGACTTACACTATTGAGTTGAGTACTTTCACTAACTCACCACACAAGGCACTCCTACCATCAACAAGAGGCTAATGATCTAGTTTATATTCGAATTGAGAAAGTGCATCCATAATTCTTTCATCCAACAAAACTAATACTAAACAACATGAAATGAAATTTAAAGCTAAGTGAGGAAATAAGGATCACTATGCAATAATGCAAACTTGATGCATGACATCTTGGGTTCTTTGGCAATCTTGCATTCTAGCAAGGTGGTTGGTGAGTGCTCCCATGGAATCATTCATCCATCCTACCTTGTGTCAAAACTTGATCACAACAATTTTCCATGCAATACACAACAATGAAAAGTAGAGCAAATTTGGCATTTAATTGGCAACTATTCTCCAATAGCCTTGGTTTACAAATGAGAGCGCTAGGGATTTAAATAGGAGCCCCAATTATAACGAACTAACAAGATTGATTTGAAAATAATGATCTAGATTAATCCATTACAAGCTCTAATTAGGGGAACCAAAAATAGCCAAAAAATAAGCCAGTGAAAAACATTCAATCACCCAAGGACCAATAAGAAACAAGGAAGCCACCTAGTCATCATTCAACTTATCACCCAAGATGTATACTCCTCTCTTCCTATCCCTTTTAGAAAAACCAAAGAACTTGAACAAAATTTCACTAAGTTCCTCCATTTCAATGCTGGGAAGCCTGTTATGTTGTGACTCTATGACCTCTAACTTCTCCATGTAATCTTTATCTTAATTCCACCTCCTTATTATTAGGAATTTGTTATCATTCTAGGACTTCTTTATTTTGGATAGGTGGACTTCATGATGCTTGAACTCTTTATATTTCCACCTTCATCATTTGGAATTCTTCTTTTTCATCTTCATCTTTGGGTTTGATCCTTGGAGTAATCCCTTGCATGCATTAACATCTTCCATGGCATATTAAATTCATTTCCTTGCACAACTTGATCATCATCAGGATCACTCTGTTGATGGGAATCTTATCCTTGCATTCTTTTGTTCCCTCAACCTCAAACTTTTCTTTATGTCCTTGTTCATGCTCCTAAGCTCACTTTGGTGGTAGATCCTTGAATATTCCTTGTGTACTTGTTTGATCCTTACAAAAAATTGATGTAAATAGAGACAAGTTGATCTCCTTGCAAGATAGTCTTTGTTCTTCAAAAATTTAAGTTTTTGACCAAGTGTAAAGTTGACTTGCATTGGGACACATGAATGCCTATGAATTGAATCCTTGAACTTGTCCATGGACCTCTTTAAATCCAAACTTGTCCCATGTTTTTGACTAGTGAACGTTTGGTCTTGGGATAATTCCTTCAGCTTGATCCTTGAATTTTATTTTCTTTGCTCCACTTTCAAAGTGTATTACCTTGAATTATTTTCCTTTGAACTCAAATTCTTTTGATGAGTCCCCTTTCATTTCTTTCCTTGGCCTTGAGCTTGAACTCGTGTTTCACCTTGCTTCGTTCTCTTCCTTATGGCTATCCTTGATTTTCCTTAAAGAGGGTAATGTTTGTGAGTTGACTTATGTTTATGGTGATAAAAAATAGATGTGTAAATTTTGAATTAGTCCAAGAAGGTTTCACATGTGTGAGATTGGTGATGCCCTAGGAACAAGGGTTTTGAGAAGGTGAAATGGGGCTTTTGGGGTTAGGGAACCCATAAACTAGTTCTTAGTCCAATAACATTAATGAAATATAGGGAACATTAATGCAAAGTACCTAATCATTTTTCTTTTCCTGATGTAATAAGTTCTAGGGATAGATCTAATGATCTCCCTATGACCATCCACATTTGTAATGGACACAAGACCCCATGGTGCAACTATAACCCTTGGCCATCAATTGGTCCAATAAAGTGGATTTTTGGTAAATTCAATGTTTTTTAGGTAATTCTAGATGTTTAGAACATTATTAGGGTACCTAGGGTTTTTTAGATTCCATTTGCAATCAAATTTGCAATAAAACTTGTCTTAGTGCAAAAATTGCAAAAATTGCAAAAAGTTGCTTAGCAACTTTTGCAATTTTCTTGACAACTTTTCAAAATCTAACTTCTAAAGGCTAGAACTGTTCAAATCGTCAGTGCCATTAGCTCTGAGTGGGCGGGTGAACCCTAGTGACACCCTTTTTCTAGCCATAGAGACCATCCATCATCCACAGCCACCCCGTACCGAGGAGTCTCAAAGGTTCTCTAAGTGTGTTTTGAGGTCGATCTTCTGAGGGTCATAACTCGGAGCTCATGAGGGCTATTGATGAACTATTGAATGCTACAAGACGGTGATGTTGAGGCCTAAAATAACCTATCTCATTTTTGAGAGATCACATTCTGTTTGGATTCGGCACAGTGATCTCGCTCGATGCCAAAACTCGCAGTGTGCCTCAGTTCATAGGTGCACCACAATGTAAGTTTGAAACTATTGATCTTAGCATCAAATTTTTAGTGCCATTAGCTCTAGGTGGGTGGGTGAACCCTAGTCACACCATTTTTCTAGCCACGGAGACCATCCATCATCCGTGACCACCCCATACCAAGGAGTCTCCAAGGTGCTCTAAGTGCATTTCGAGGTCGATCTTTCGAGGGTTATAACTCGGAGCTCCTGAGGGCTATCAATGAACTGTCAAATGCTACAAGACAATGATGTTGAGCCCTAAAATAAATTATCTCATTTTTTAGAGATCACATTTCACTTAGATTCGGCACAACGATCTCGCTCGATGCCAAAACTCATAGTGTGCCTCAGTTCATAGGTGCACCATAGTGTAACTTTGAAACTATTGATCTTGGCATCGAATCGTTAGTGCCATTAGCTCTGGGTGGGTGGGTGAACCCTAGTCACACCCTTGTTCTAGCCACAGAGACCATCCATTATCCACAGCCACCCTGTACCAAGGAGTCTCCAAGGTGCTCTAAGTGCATTTTGAGGTCAATCTTTCGAGGGTCATAACTTGGAGCTCATGAGGGCTATCAATGAACTGTCAAATGCTACAAGATGGTGATGCTAAGGCCTAAAATAACCCATCTCATTTTTGAGAGATCACATTCTATTTGAATTTAGTACAATGATCTCACTCGATGCCAAAATTCGTAGTGTGCCTCAGTTCATAGGTGCAGCACAGCACAACTTTGAAACCACTGATCTTGGCATTGAATTATCAGTGCCATTAGCTCCAAGTGGGTGGGTGAACCCTAGTGACACCCTTTTTCTGGCCACAGAGACCATCCATCATCGATAGCCACCCTGTACCAAGGAGTCCTGAAGGTTCTCTAAGTGTGTCTTGAGGTTGATCTTCTAAGGGTCATAACTCAAAGCTCATGAGGGCTATCAATGAACTGTCAAATGTTATAGGACAATGATGTTGAGGTCTCAAATAACCTATCTCATTTTTGAGAGGTCACATTTTGTTTGGATTCAACACAGCGATCTCGCTCGGTGCCAAAACTCACAATGTGCCTCAGTTCATAGGTGCACCACAACATAACTTTGAAATCGCTAATCTTGGCATTGAATCGTTAGTGCCATTAGCTCTGAGTGGGTAGGTGAACCCTAGTGACACCCTTATTCTAGCCACAAAGACCATCCATCATCCGCGGCCACCCTGTATTGAGGAATCCCCAAGGTTCTCTAAGTGCATTTTGAGGTCAATCTTCTGAGGGTCATAACTTGAAGCTTGTAAGGGCTATCGATGAACTGTCAAATGATACAACACGGTGAGGTTAAGGCCTAAAATAACCTATCTCATTTTTGAGAGATCAAATTCTATTTGAATTTGGCACAATGATCTCACTCGATGCCAAAACTCGCAGTGTGCCTCAGTTCATAGGTGCACCACAGCATAAATTTGAAACCGCTGACCTTAGCATCGAATCATCAATGCCATCAGCTTCGAGTGGGTGGGTGAACCCTAGTGACACCCTTGTTTCAACCACGAAGACCATCCATCGTCTGCGGCCAACCTGTACTGAGGAGTCCCCAAGGTTCTCTAAGTGCATTTTGAGGTCGATCTTCTAAGGGTCATAACTCAGAGCTCGTGAGCGCTGTCGATGAACTATCGAATGATATGAGACGGTGATGTTGAGGCCTAAAATAACCTATCTCATTTTTGAGAGATCATATTCTATTTGGATTTGGCATAGCAATCTCGCTCGATGCCAAAACTCACAATGTGCCTCAGTTCATAGGTGCACCACAATGTAAATTTGAAATTGTTGATCTTGGCATCAAATTGTCAGCACCATTAGCTCTGAGTGGGCAGGTGAACCCTAGTGACATGCTTGCTCCAGCCACAGAGACCATCCATCATCCGTAACCACCCTGTACTAAGGAGTCCCCAAGGTTCTCTAAGTGCGTTTTGAGGTCAATCTTTTGAGGGTCATAACTCAGAGCTCGTGAGGGCTATCGATGAACTATGAAATGCTATAAGATGGTGATGTTGAGGCCTAAAATAACCTATCTCATTTTTGAGAGATCACATTCTATTTGGATTCAGTACAGCGATCTCGCATGATGCCAAAACTCGTAGTGTGCCTTAGTTCATAGGTGCACCACAGCATAAATTTGAAACCATTGATATTGGCATCGAATCATCAAGGCCATTAGCTTAGGGTGGGTGGATGAACCCTAGTCGCAACCTTTTTCCAGCCATGGAGACCATCCATTATCCACGGCCACCCCATACCAAGGAGTCTGCAAGGTGCTCTAAGTGCATTTCAAGGCTGATCTTTCGAGGTACTTATATGTCTTATGTTCCTATTATTATCTATATAGGTAACACATCTTTTTTATGTTATTATAGTTTATGTTTAAAAGAAAAAATATATGTTAAAAGCATTTGGTTAGCTCAACCACTCAGAATAAGACTTTTCCAATGCCAGGAACATTGAGAATAAATATTGAATTCATATGATATTAATTTGTAAATGGGCTAGTGAATTGACTAATTTTGATCTTGAAAATTTAATGGTTAAATAGGTTTTGAGTTAGAGTAGTGCAAGGATGGTGATTTTTAAGAAGTTTTGTCATCTATATCAGCATTACTAGAATGCAATAAGTGTTAAATAGACCATACATTCTTATAACTCATAAATCTGTACAAACCACTACTCATATAATATGAATCAATAATAAAAACTTGAACTGCAATATAACATTTATTAATAATGAACATATCAAAATAGACCAACATATCCATAGACAAAGTACTCAAATATATATCAAAATACATAGATCCATATACAAAATGTAGCTGATCATGCCATCAAAATGTGTATAATATCAATGTTTCTATATACAATGTGGCATATGCCATCTCAAAATGTCTCATGATGCATCCTATGACAACTATACTATCCTAGGGTGTTGGTAGATGATCAAAATGCAGCCTCTTCACTGCACTAGGTGGATCAGATGCCTCCTACATAAACAAAAATGAAAAACCCAAAGTTAGACTACTAAATTTATATGATTCTTTGTATCTAACATTGAATTACTCAAATGCATAATGATCTTTTTTGTAATGAAGATTTATACTATCAAAATTTGATAATAAATACCTCTCTCGTCAACCTTTTGTGCCGGTCAAGAGTCCTCTCATATGCCCTCAGCAATGCTTCTACCTCTCTAATTGTGGGCTGTATATGTTCAAATATGTTTGTTAGATGAATCTACAATTTAAACTATAACATTATAATTCATATCTTGCTAAATTTATAACATATTTAATCATAAATTCAAACTACAACTTACTATTGTAGGCTCCTCCTCAGGAGAGAGTGCCTGCATCATCAAATCTACATAACTCTCCCATCGGACCTCATGTGCACTAGGAGTCTCCTATGAGATACAAAATAGTAGTTTTTAATATCATGGAAATCATTTTTGAATTTATTTATGAAGATAAGGATAATAAAAAATAAATGATACTTATACATATAATGGGGCTCTCAGTGCGAATGGAAATCCCTGATGGTCTATGACAAGGAATCTATACATGCTCATCACCAATAGCCATGCCCTATATATAATAAAGAATGTAATTAAATGGGATTAACACAAACATGTTACAAGAATGCATCAATATTTAATCAAATAGAAAGCACCTAGTTACCTTTCCTTTTTCAATGTGCATTGGCTCACCCTTCAAACTTTGTCCCCATGGGACAGCTGCTACCTGCAAGATAAAAGAAAGTTTAGCAACCATATATGCTACAATATCAAATAGAAAAAAAAATGTGAACACAACATACTGTACCATAGATGTCTCAAGGCCAAATGAAATGACTGAAAGCGTGGCATCATCAATCTATCTTAACTCCTCTTCGATCATCAACTAAGCCTGAATGAAGATCACATACATATAAAAGTCAATATGGCTTAAAAATTAAAATTAATCTATTATAAAAATTAACTTTAAATCACATATGTCATAAAAAAAATATGTATACATGTACGAACACTGAAGGAATCCATGCCTCTACATTCCCCTCCTCTCTCACATCGAGGTTTGTAGCCTCTGCACATGTGTCTGGTGTATCCTCGTCTAATACAAAATGATACTCAAGAAGATCACCTATGGGACCTAGGCAAATATTCCTGCATGTAATGCAAGTGTGAGGCACACAAATGTGGGATGAGCTAGCCGATGTTGAACTGGCACCAGCATCATCAACACGAGGAGGGAGAACTGACCTAGCCTAAGCTATCATGAGGCTACTCAACCTATGAATGGCTCTGATGGTCTAAGAGCTAGCCTCTATCATAATATTTGGATGGTGCACTAGAGGAGGAGGGGAGATACTAGTGGGGGGGACAAAAGTGCCAGCTTTCTTCCGCTGGGAAGAGGATCTATCCTAAGGAGCTCCTAGTCTTAAGCCCATGTTGGGCTTCATGCTCCAATAGTTAACTTTAAGTTTCAACACAAATTCTGCATATAATTTTTTAAGGAAATAAAATGGTATGTCTAAATTTCCATGTGGAGGGATATCAAAGACCATCCACCAACGATCCCAAAAGTTTGCATGTATGGCATCATTTGTGCACCATTTAATGGATAGTTTGAATTTTTTTGGGTTGACTCCTAAACCCATTTTTAGGTTCACAAAAAGGCTAGCCAAATCTTCTTTGGTTATGTTGAGGGCCGCAACCTCATCATAGTCCAAACCATCATCAAACATCGCATGCATTTCATCATGCCAACAAAGAGCGACATTTTGTTGGTTCTTAAGGGTTTCAATGTTATCCACTATGGTGTTTAATGTGGATAACATTGGAGCCAGTGGAGGCACATTATTATATGTCCTATGCAAACCTCTCAACTTGGTGAGGTTTTCATTTATCAAATCCTCAATTCGAGGAGGGTTTTGAAAGGGTAGAGGATCATTTGGTGGACAGTTTTGTGGGGGTACTGGATCATTTTGTGGGGGATTATGAGGAATATTATTTCTTGCCTTAGTGTCATCATTCTGATCAGCCATTCCTATTGAATGGCAAAATGTAATATACATTTTAAAAAAACCTTAATTTTAACCATTTTTTTCAAAAAAACCTAGATTCAACTAAAACAAACAAAACTATGCATAAATCTATTGAATTTAGATTAAAAATGAGTGGGAAAAAAAAAACCTACTTGGATATCCGATATCCGATATTGTATCTGATATCCAATCGCCCTTGCAAACTGGCCCCTCGAAATGCCAAAAAACCACGCCCACGGGTCTATGTTTTTTTTGTATGTATGCAGCAGATATTGGATATCCAATTTAATGTCGGATATCCAATATGCAATATTATATATATTATATATAATATAATGTATATTATATTTTATATATTTTTTTTTAATATTTTATATATATTATATTACATTAATATATTATAATATAAAATATTATATTATATTATTATAATGTATTATATTATATTATAATATATTATTTTTTATTATAATATTATATTATATATATATTATATTACATTACTATATATTATAATATAATATTGTTATAATATAATATTATATATTATATTATATATTACTTTTTTATTATATATTATATTATATATATTATATTACAATTACTATATATTATAATATTAAATATTATATTATATTATATTATATTATGATAATATAATACATTATAATATAATATTATAATAATATTATATATTTATTATACTATAATATAATATTTTTATATTATCATGATATTATAATAATATTATTATATTTATCTGTTACGTCAGGTATCGGTTATTCGATATTAAATTGGATATTCGACTTGTAATCAGATATTCGATAAGGCTCAGCCTTACCTTCTAAGTTTGGTACCTAGATAGATGGAAAAGGTCAAAGCGGATTTTGAAGCGCTTTTAGATGTCTTGAAACTCCATTTTTTTCACATCGCCACTTTTTGGCACACCATGATCTTGCACATACCCTATTGTCTTATTCTAGAAGATCTTAATGGTTATTATTGGTGGTTATTAATATTTAGTCTATTAAGATTTTTTTGTGAAAGAACATAATAGTTAATTTTTTAGGATTCAAGTTATGGGAGAAGTCAATACAATGATTTTGTGGGATAGAACGGGCATTGCATAGTGTGTGAGTCAAGACTTGAAATGGTTTCAAAAAAACCATTATTATCCTTTCACATGGCTCAGGTTTCAGAGGAATGCACCTAATATCTTTGGGTTGGTTGTGAATGTATTTTTCCCAAGTTGAAAGGTGGTAAACTATTTGAGCATGTCATGTGGACGTCAAGACTAGAGGAGACCTTCCAAGGATGAGAGAGGCTCACAGTATTCATATGTATGCATGCCATGCATACAACTAGATGGTAATACATAAAGTCTTACACTCTTGTTACTAGCAAGGTAACTAATGTAACCTGAATATGGATATAGGTGGAACCATGCTTTGTCAGTACTTGATAAATGGAAAGTAACCTGAATATGGTAAAGATGAACTCAAGACTCGAAAGACAAAAATTGTTACCACAAAGTGCCTATACTTGATTGAGTTAGAAATTGAAGTTCATGTTGATATGTTTGGTGTAAGGAAGGAGCTCGATATCTAACTAGATTGTGTATTCCATGGTTTTCATATAACCATCACTTGAACCTTCTTCACCCTAGAATGGTAAGGAAGATATGGTATGTCTAAATACAAATTTGTAATAAGTTTGATCTGACATGTAAGATAGAGAGTATTAGTGAGTTGGTTATCAAGCATGATATCATTATATCTAGTAAACAATGTTATTGTTTAGATTGCCTCTTAGTTTTAATTTTTTTTAAAGATGATATTGAAGCTATTATGTAGATTATGAAAGATCAACCATGTCTCTGTATTGCATCATCCAAGCCTAGATGTATCAAGAATACGTCTTGATGACTACAATGGTGTCGCATCTACACTTAGCCTTTGAAGATTTTGACTAGGAATAGGATATGTAGAGATTGGTAGAGTAACCAATATTTGAATTACTACATGTTCATCTAGTTTTATAGTCAAAATTGACTCTTTAGTCCTATCATTCTCCTCCTTTTTTTTGTCTTCTCCACCTTGTGTCTATGAATTCCTTCCTAACCTATTTGGACTAGTGTCCTATCCTTCTTAATGGTCAATATTGCTTGCACTAAAGCATTTGGCACTAATCTACTGATATTTGATGTCACTATGTCCTTTCTTTGATATAGTACCACAACGGGCATTGAAACATGAGTGTTAGTGGTGACACCTAGTTGTACTTTTGGACCTCTTGTCTTTGTAGATGAAAGGGGTACAATAGATGTGTCAATGTTTTATTTATCCCTTGTTGATACCTTGTCAATTTCATATGTATTGATAATACAAGATTAGTACATAGTTTGGCAGCTAAATTTGAATCTTATAGAATCCTCTTCAAATAATTCTCCATCAAAGGATTGATGTTCTAGATAGTGTTATCAAAAATGTTTTCTATCTTGATAGTTTCGTGTTGACTTGCTTGTTCCACATGAGGGAGACTAGCACTCAGCATATGTACCTTGGGTACATTTTGATCTCATTTCTCTTCTTTAGTTGTTGCCTCTACATCTGCTTCCTTTTCTATGCCTCCCTCATGTCCAACTTTGACAGATCCATCCTTAGTAATCTCCAGTACCTCTTGATCATCTTTGTCATCACCTACCTCCTCAAGTGCTTGCTCAATTTCCTTTTTTGTTTGCAACCCATATACAGCTTTCCATATTTGGGTGCTTTGTTTGACAACTTCCTCAATATTTTTACACAAAATGTTGGAAGCTTTTTATTTGGGAGAAAATATCCCCTTGTATTTGTTAGCAGCCTTATTAATAGATGACTTGTTCAATTTTGGTATTACTATGGCAAAAGTAGTCTTCCTTATATTCCTTTTAGTAGTTAAAGTGTATTTTCATCTTTTCTCAACTCTGTCATATAGACTTTTAGGTAAAGATTTGGAAAGCTTAATAGGAATATTCTTGAATTTGGCCATCATCTTGTATAAGAATTCCAACACCTTATTTATTTCTACCTTTCCAATTTGGTCAAACTCAACATGTGCAAACCCTAACAAATCTGCATTATTCTTGATATTATCACACAAAAGGGTTGTGGCTTACCACTTGAACTTTATTGTTGTCATCTGATTTGATCCTCTCCTTATTTGATTCATTTGGAGCTTTATACTTCCTCCTCTTTAAACTGAGTGATTTCTACCAAGTTGGTTATCAATAGTGTAAATTAAGTATCTCAGTGTATGCCAAGTTCCTTAATGTAAATTGAGTTTTCAAGTGCTTACTAAATTCATAGTTATAGTGATGTGAATCTAGTGTTGAATGAGCCACTCATTGTTAACCAAGTGATTTAGTTTATAGAGAGCTCATTGTGATAACATTGACTAAGCTATGCAATGTGAATCAAGTGATTCAATTTATATGTCGAGTTTCATAGTATTCACTGAGTTACCAGTGCAAACGAATTTTAGACTACCTAGAAGTGATCAGTATGGGTTGAGCTTCTATGTCTACAAAATTCATGATGATGTCAAACATTAATAGTAGATGTCAAGTACCAGAACCTCACCAAGATAGTCTTTAGAACCATAGTTCTTGCAATTGGGCCTACTTTGAGTATTTTGTGCAAACTTTTATTATAGCCAAATTTGTTGAATTGTAAATTGGATTGGTATATATGTAATGCATCAAATCACATCCAATGAAGTAGTAGCAAAGCATAGAATAATAGAAGTGCAAAGTAATAGGCTACAATAATATAAGGAGTAGCAAAGATTTATCTATCACAACAAGGTGATAATTACACTCAAAGGAATCTTAGTCACTAAACCAAGTTGTAGATTAGAGATCAGCCACTATTTCATCCTAACAGGTGGATTGGTTAAATCCTTTCACAAGGTAGACTTAATAGTCTTTTGTAAATCTCCTTACTAAGATCATACTTCATTGTATGTTTGTAAATCCTTTTGCAAGGTGGACCTAGTAGTCCTTACTGCTCCTAATAGGGAAAATCATCGAAATTCATCATTGTAAGCATTAACAAGCTAACTTTATACTATAGTACTAAAGATTGTAGGTATCATCCTCGCCCCAATTTTACTTTCTATTTGGAAGGTTTCTGGGTCACCATATTGTGTGTCAAAAATGTTATGAATGTTTTGGTGCTTTCAATTTTTCATGCATGCAATTAGATCAAAATATACAAGAAGGATTAATTGCTACTAAAGTAATTATTTTTATAGGTTACTAATTCACCCCTCCCCTCTTATTAACTTAGCCTATCACATATATTTCCAACAATTGGTATCAAAGATTTGTGGTTCTCATGAAAGAAGTTAAATAGCTTGAGCAAAGATTAAAGGCTATGGAGGTATTTAGACCTAATAAGGCTATTGACAATGAGAAGCTAGATTCAAATTTGGCTATTGGACAACACAAGAAAGCAAAGGAACAACTCTCTTGATCCCTAAAAAGGAGAAAAGATCTTTCGATCCAGATGAATGAAAAACTCTACATTCAAGAACAAATTGAAGAAATCCATTCAAATAATTTATATGAAGCCAATGAAGCAATCAAAGAACTATTAGAGAAAAATGGTAAACTTCAAGAAGAAGTAAGAAAAATAAATAGAGAGCAAGAAAATCAATCACTAAGATTGTATGAAGTCATGGAAGAGAAAAATAAGACAAAGGAAGAGAAAATTCAACACCTATCCCTTCAACAAGAAGACTTCATTAATTAGCTCGCCAATGCAAATGAAGAAATCATGAATCTAAGATGAGAAAATGAAAGATTACTAAATGACCTAAATACTAAAAAGAAAACCAATAAGAGGATGATGAAATCTCAAGAAGACATGGATCAGTTGAATGAGCAAAGTCATTATAGACAAAAAGGAAAAGTAGGAATTGGATATACAAAAGAAGGTGAATCATCCAAGTAAGGAGCTCAAAAGAATCAAAGACCTACTTGCAGTCACTATGGTAAGAAAGGCCATACATAAAACAAATGTTGGAGCAATGGGAAAGTCGAGTTCAATGGAAACTATTATAGTTGCAATCAGCATGGTCATAGAGCTAATGAATGCACAGAGAAACCTAAATTTGAAGGAAAATGCCACAAATGTAAGAAGTTTGCGCACAAATATTCAAAATACAAAACTAAGATATTAAACCTAATAGAAAAAATTGTAAAATCTATATTTGGTTGGAACTATAACACTTGGGGCAGATGTCATTACTATGGAGAATTTGGACACATTGGAATGAATTGTGTAAAACATCACACGAGGACAAGAGACACTACTAGATGATGTTTCATTTGTATAGAACTTGGTCATCTTGCCAAGAACTATATGAATCCTAGAAGAATTGAAGATGAAAAGAAAGCCAAGGATGATAACATTAGAAAGTATATGATACAAAAATGGATTCCAAAATCTTCTAAGAATGAAAATCTGAGCAACGATGAACATGTGTCACTCAAGAATTGGGTGACTCAAGCATTTCCACTTGATCTCTTACAAGGAGAATTGGAACTAGGATACTAAAGAAGACATCTCACATTAGTTCTAGTTAGTAGAATAAAATATCTATATCAGCATTCAAGATTTAAAGGGATCACCAAGTATTCAAGGAGGTCCTAGTCATTACCGAGTGAAGTTGGGTTGTAGAGCTTATCAAGCAAGATTGGGAGCTACTAAATGTTAGAATCCGAAAAGATTAATAACCCAGAAAACTAGTACAAAGAGTAAATATCTAAACTATGAATGCAAATGATACAAAATCAAAATAGCATCATAGAGTTAGTCTCCAAGAGAGTAATGCAAATGCTGGAAGCAAAATAGCATTAAGAGGATGCAAAAACAAGAGATACAAATACAAGCCAGGTAGCATGCTTATATAGGCTAGGAAGAGGGAGGAGGTGGCAACACCAACCAATTAGGAGCAACCATCTATCAGACTAAAGATAGAAAAGTATCTTCCCAAGATAGCTAATGGATGCTCACATGTAGGAAGGTGACACCTCACAACCATTCACCTAATAAGACATGCTTTATTAACCTAAGCGAGATTATTAAAAGTGTAGGAAAAACCTAGCAAAATAGGAAAAATAAAAAACTACACTAACACCCCCCCATAAGCGAAGCTTAGGTGGATGCTAATCTAGCAAAGCTATGAAAGCAGGAAATGGGTCCCAGCAACAAGGCCTGATCAGGTACCCAATACAAGAAAAAGAACTAGATGAAGGAAACTAAGCCTCCAATCTAGGAAATGTCCCAAAGAGAGGAACAAAAAAGAGCATGAAGCATCTTCGAAGCATGAAGCTGCAAACACTGTCAGAAGAAACTGCTAGAACCCCCATTGAAATAGTGCATGACTAGGTAGAGAAGACAAATTTTGAAGAGCTGATCAATCAAAGAGGTGACCTCCAAAGGTAGGAATGAATGAGTGTCTATATAGTAGATGAACCATCTCACTGAAATACATAGGTGCCTAGCCACTGCATCTGCCTAGTACATAGGAACAAAAATTGAATACCTAGATCACTCAACTGAACCAAAGAAGCAATAGAGCCAACAGGTGAACCCCCCCATAATGCTAAATAGGAAGAGGGGTGATAGGAACACTGAAATGCAATGCCAAAAACATCTGCAAGAAGAAGAATTAGGAACACCAATAGTGCAATAGAAGTACAAGCACAAGATAAAGGGTAGTGTCACCGACACACTGCATGGGCTAATGTCCTAGAAGAAAAATTCACTTGACAAAGGTGGATGAGCACAAAATGGCAAAACATCATGACCCCCCATGGCACTTTATAACTAAGTGTGAGTACAAACAAACACAAGGTGTACAAGATCCTAGATATGCAAAAGTAGGCACTTTATCTCAGTGCATTTATAGAAAAAGGAATGCAACATAATAGAAGCATACAATGCTTAGAAGTCAGAAAGAAGAGTGAGCCAAAAGAACAGAAGAAGAGATTCCAGGACCTGTAGAATCCAAGTAATTTGCCAGAGTGTGAAAGTGTAAAACTTGAAGGAGAAAGGACTTGGAGCAAAATCTGGATAAAAGACCTCTACAACTAAATAACTCATAGAACCATCTTTCCAACGATATCTGGCGAGCCCAGAAAAGAGTCTGAATGAGCAAGATATGGTTCCCGAAAGGAAAAATAGAACATCTGGCTTTGACTGCCAAAATAGGAAACCAAATTATAGAAAAAATCAAAAAAACTTGTACCATCATCTCCATCTCAGAACTACCTTTTCGACGCATTTTTCAGATCAAAAAAATATGTCTGTATGCTCATGTTACGAAAGAAAAACCAACAGGGCCTCCTCATGAAGAGCATATGCTAAAAGTGAAACTTGGGCACAATAATCAAGGAAACAAATAGCACCAGTGCGATCTACTAAAAAAATCATGCACTTTCAAAAAAAGAATCGCCTCAATACGAGGTCATATGAGAAAGTTATGATCCTCCGAAGTTTCTAAAATGAGAACTGTGCACAGTCACGGCTGAGAATCTGCAATTTCTGAAGAATGCATGCCTGAAAATCAAAAAACAACTCCACTAGTGGATAGAGCACAAAAAAATAGCCAAGTTCATAACAAGAATCATCAAAATTAGAGTCTGTATGAGCAAGAATGAGACATTTCAAAACTGCATTCAAATTTGTGATTGCCAATGGAGAGGGGTATGGATGTAGCCTTTCATGATCGATTCTGAAAAATATACAACTTGCATGCAAAATCTAAAAGATACCCAAATGGTTTTTCGGGGCTGCGAACAAAACCCAGAAAGAGTTTTTCTTTTTGATGTACAAAAGATGCTACTATAGTGTAAATTGGATGCCTTTAACCGTAAAAGATGGCTCCAAAAATTAAAAAATGACCCTAGCAACCAAAATATGACATGCAAATGCTCGATCAGCTTCTTAAGTCCATCAATGGTATGCTGGAACCTGAAATACTGATTGAAAACTTCAAATATGCAAGTTGGTTGTCAGATTTGAGATTGAAACCCCAGAGAAAAACCGTTTTTGTCAAAACTTTTTTGAATCTCAGGATCATCCAAAGATGCAAGAGAAGAGCATACTTCATTTTTCAAAAAACTACAATAAAGTTTATTAGCCCCTCCCCCAATCTCTCAAATACGGAAACTAAAATCTACTCTTGCACATAGAAATGCTCTGATACCATGTTAGAATCTGAAAAGATTAATAACCCAGAAAACTAGTGCAAAGAGTAAATATCTAAACTATGAATGCAAATGATACAAAATCAAAATAGCATCATAGAGTTAGTCTCTAAGAGAGTAATGCAAATGCTAGAAGCAAAATAGCATTAAGAGGATGCAAAAACAAGAGATACAAATACAAGCCAGGTAGCATGCTTATATAGGCTAGGAAGAGGGAGGAGGTGGCAACACCAACCAATGAGGAGCAACGATTATCGGACTAAAGATAGCAAAGTATCTTTCCAAGATAGCTAATGGATGCTCACATGTAGGAAGGTGACACCTCACAACCATTCACCTGATAAGACATGCTTTATTAACCTAAGCGAGATTATTAAAAGTGTAGAAAAAACCTAGCAAAATAGGAAAAATAAAAAACTACACTAACACTAAAGTTGTTATGTGGTCACTGAGTCATGGATGAATTTTTCAAGCACATAATGCAAGAAAAGTGGAAGACAATTTTTCATTTGAGCAAACAATCATACCAAGCATTTATGAAAATTGAAAGGAAAATTTTGATTAAAAGGGAAAAATTGAAGTCATTTGTCACCACAAATTTTCAAAGCTATTTGTGCAAAGAAAATTCTAAGCATCCAAGCAATCTCAACAAATTACTATTAAATATTTTCATGTTCTCTCAAACCCTACTGAGAAAAATGGCATCCACTAGTAGCAAATCTAAGAAAGGGTTAGAAATATTAGTTTGAGGAGTGGAATGGAGGGCACTAGAAATCAAGTTGAGTTTGGCTATTGCAGAAACCCTAGATCCAACTAGAGCTCAATCAAAAATTCCATCAAAGGTACTATTAATAAATGATATTCATTCACATTTTTGGTGTTCTATTCAAGATATTGGAACTCTAGAAATGGATGAATCCTTGAGAGAATTTTGTGAATGGTGTGTTAAAACTCAAGCATCAACAACTTGAAGTGAAGGGTTTGACTCACATTCCACACATGCCACAAGATTTTTAGATCAAATGGACAAGAATTATCCTTAGCCATGTGCATAATAGTTAGTTGTGGTTAGAGAAACCTATTGTGATAACCAAGAAGATGATCCATAGGATCACTGGTCTTCCAATATTGGAAAAAGCTAAAAAGACCAAAATCCTAAGTCGGGTCAAACTAGAAAAGAAAACCCTTGTCGAGTGGGATGGAAGGGGAATAAAGATCAATTGTGTTACAAATATGGAATTGAACTTTGGGATACATGTCATCATGCACAAAATATATAGCTCGAGAAAACTCAATAGTGTATCATGGAAAGTAGTGGATCTTGCATACAAAGTGGTCAAAATAACTTGTCACTTGACCTTGTCGAGTTGATTCTAAATTAGTTCAACAAAAATATGGAGAGTATAAGAACTTCAAAGAACAATCCTTGTAAGTTCACTTCACTCTTAACTTGTCTATTTTTCTATGTGCAAAAGTTTTTCCCATCTAAAAATATCATTGTATGGAGGAAGGATGTAGCTATTATTTAGTAGATCAATGAATATATAGCTAAAATGGGAGAAAACTATACTAGTATTATGGATAACTACTTTGATGTATTTAAGGAAAAGATGAATAACAGATTTAGGATACCAAAGAAACTTATTGATGATAACAAAGATGATATTTATTTTATGGTTGACTGTGATAAAGTATATATTCAAGTAGTTAGACTAAGAAATGTATGGGTTAAGCCTCTAGGATATGAGGTTAACATTGATGAAGCTAGGGAAATTATTCAAGCACTTTTAAAAACCCTTTTGACCCTAAATTTGCATACTTTGGCACCTATTATGAAGAAAAGGAAAGAATAGAACTTGAAATAAAACTTCCTTGGACAATCAACAAAGGAAAGAAGACAATTGCAAAATTGAAAACCAGCTCCACTCTTCTGTTGACTAAAGGAAAAGGAGATAACATCAAGGATGATGAAGCAAAAGATGAAGAAAAGTAAGAAGAAGAAGAACTTTTAAAGAAGAAAGGTAAGGTTATTATAACCAAACCTGCCAAACTATCTATTATTGTGTTCACAAGGAGGGCATCTAGGAAGAAACAAGGAGGAGATGTAATCTTCAAAAAGCTACCACCTTCTTTCCAAGAAAAGTTGAAAGAAATTGACATTGGAGTTGGTATGGAAAACTTCAAAGCACTAAAGTATGATATAAGAACTATAGAGGAGCAAAAGAAAATTGAAGACATGGTTATGTCTAAGATGGGACAATAGAAATATTCTCTAGACCATCTTGTTCAATAGATTCCAAGTGAATTAATAGAGAAAGTTAAGCCACGATGGGAGCATGCAAGGTAAACTACTAAAGACATATATGAGAAAACTCTAGGACAATTCATGCTGAGCATAAGTGACAAGGAAATAAAACAATCCTTAAAGAAGAATTAAGAAAAGCTTACCTTGAAGTTTAACACTTGTTTGATATTAATCAATGACATTGAACTTGTAGTGAAAAATGCTACCAACACATGGGAAAACATCTATAATCTTCATAAGAAGAGTGATTTTTTTGTTAATGTCACTGACAAGGATGATGATGAAGGTGATGATGATGATGACAAGGAAGAAGAAGGTAATAATGATGAAGAGGAAACAAATAATGATAACATAGATGATGAGGAAAAGGAATAGGAACAAGAAGCTACCGAGGAAGATCTACCTAAAGCTCAAAGCACTGAGGAGACTAACCCAAAGAAAATTACAAGAATAGTCATAGCCCCACTTCCTCATTTTCTGAGTGAAGCATTGAAAACATCAAGCCCAAAGAAAGCTAATGCATGATTGATTGTGTCAAACATTGCAAGTACCAGTACTTAATCAATTTTTGCACTTGTCCAACTTAGTACTTCATTGAAAAAGGTGACAAGAACTTCATCTATTGAGAAATCAACACTCCTTCAATCAGTTTTTGTTATGCAAGGTATTTTGTCAATAAATGCAGTATCTACTTTTTAAGCTAGTCTTACTATTTCTACCATTGTTTCCATTCCTAGCATGCAAACAATAATTACAAAGATGGTTGAGACAAATCCTTAATTTAGTATAAAAATTTTGAGTAAAGGAAAAGAGAAAGAAGAGGAAATTGATCTTGATGAAGAGATTGTTATTTTAAGTTGGGAAATCTCCAATCTTAATCCTAATAAAATGCATATATTTGGAGAGATACTTCAGAATAAAAGCTAAGAAATAGAGGCTTATAGAAGAAAGAAATAAAGAATTTCAAGTTCTTGAAGATGCAAAGAATATTCTAGCAAAGCCATTTAGCATAGAGGTTGACACTTCTCAACCAATTCTGGATTAGTTAGCTGAGGTAGTCTAGAAATTCAATGAAGATTTAAATGGACAAGAGAAATTGTCACAAAGAGCAGAGAAAAAATTTGAGAATAAACTTTTGGAGCTAATTGTACAAAATATTTAAATTCATCAAGTATATCTATCTACTATTCTAAGCTCATTGGAGACCTCTTGCAACAATGTGACTTTATTATTTGGTAAAATCTATGATACTTCAATTTTCACCAAGGAAATCAAAGATAAACTTTCAAATATTGATGAAGATCTAAAGGCAAGTTCACAACTATTGCAACTTGACCTGAGTGATAGCTCTTCCCACTACACAAAGATCAGGCTTTGAATTGATATACAGGTAAAATTGTTAAGAGAATAAGCTACAATAAGAGATACAATGGTAAACATATAGGGCATGATTCTCCCAAATATGTATGCATTGCACATGCTAAAACCCTCATCCATGATAACAACTTCTCAATTGCAAATCACATGATAGAATTTTTAGCAGAAGTTCAAGTTGCATTGCACACATGCAAGGTGTTGCAAGAAAATTGGGACAAGACAATAGCACTGATTCTAAAAGTACATTCAGATTTCTTGTCACATTTTGGCATTATTATATAGTATATAGCATACATCTTCGGCGTTAATGTCAAAAACAAGGAGAAGATGTATATTATAAAGAATAGAGGATATAATATAAGATGTAGTATACATAAAGGGGGAGAAAATTTATATATTAGATGTGAAAAGATGTAAATTATAGTGTATATATATGTATGGGGGAGCGTTATCATATCATATATGTAGAGATACTCAAAGAAACATCTTTTACAAAAGAAATTTTGAAAAATCTCGAAAACAAAGTACTCTACTGAGTTGGAGACACAAGATGATGAATAAAAGGTGTTCTTGAACATTTTGAATTTAGTTTCAATTGATAAGTTTTTTTTTTTGCTAATGCTAAAGGGGGAGATTATTGAATTTATAGTCATGTTTTTTTATTAGTGACACACACTTATTCAGATAGATACTATCTATAGAGCTTATTGTATAGTGAACAATGTTAACCAATTATTTTAGGCTTTATTGAGCTCTACAATTAATATTGCATTCAAGAAACGATATTCAATTTTTACCAAGTTGGTGATTAGTAGTGTAAATCAAGCATCTCATTGTATGTCAAGTTCCTTAGTGTAAATTGAGTTGTTTAGTGCTTACTAAGTTCATAGTTATAGTGATGTGAATCCAGTGTTGATCAAGCCACTCAATGTTAACCAAATAATTCAATTTATACTGAGCTCGTTGTGATAGCATTGACCAAGCTATGCAATGTGAATCAAGTGATTTAGTTTATATGTCAAGTTTCATAGAATACACTGAGTCACTAGTGCAGACCATATCTTTGACTACTTAGAATTGATTAGTATGGACTGAGCTTCTATGTCTACCGTGTTGATTCCCAAAATTGTAGATTGGAAATCCAAGAGCCTGCCACTTCTCCAATGGGACTTCTCAATCAGTTCTGGCCAAAAAATGGGAATACTTCTTGATTCCCTTGCACTTCAGGCTCTACTACACCTAGGTGGGTAGACCTTCTCCTTGAACCTAATTGCCTAGTTAAGAGCTTTTCTAAAGTAGATTTAAACTTTTGGAGTTCTCCAACTGGCAAGGTCCTCAAACTCAATTAAAATGAAAATTGGATGCTGAGTGTTTGAATCTTTTTTACAAGGCCTTAATCATGGATCTAATCCTTCTAGGAAGGAAGTCACAGAATTTTTGACTTTAGTAATAAAAAGACTATTGCCTCTACTCATCCAAGCAATAGACTCAACTTCAGTGAATTTTTACGTACAACTTCATAAAGTTCTTAAACACTTATAATACCAAAAATTAAATAATCAAGATGTGATAGACCCAATATTACACAATCTTAAATTAGTCTAGATTGAACTTTAACTCCTCTACTAGGGAGACAAACTCAACACAAATTTGAAAATGATTTAATATTTCACAATGCTTGAAATGATAAAATTTAAAATGCTAAATGACCATGCCCACTTCTCTAACATTTCAACCATATACAAAATTCTAAAAAATAATTATAAAGGACGATTCATTTTTAGTTTAAATCTCCATGCCATTTAAATAATAAACAAAGGACATTTTATTTTATTCTTCAAATAAAATAAATGAATTTATATTACAAAGTCGTAATGTTGCTCTGTATCCATCCATACAAAATTTAATAAAATACTTCTTGTGAATGTGAATGTTCGAATATTGAATCTAAATTGTTGTAGTTTTTATTTCTAGATACCCTATATATATTCTATCTAATAGAAGACACAACTCTTCAAAATAAAGTCACATCTCTTTTAAAATAAATTATAGGTCTCTTAATTTCAATCTCACCAAATTATTGATCTCTATTTCCTCTTAATCAAAATTTTTATAACATTTCAAATTTGAACATGTTAATTTTCTTTGAATAGCCATACTTATTAATTTATCTCTAACAGGTGGTATGAGTTTCTCAATAATATATAGTTCCATTATTAATTCATTGAAGCATAATTTTAGGTGACACTTTGTATTGGCACATAGGAGAATTTAGTTATTCTTGACAAAGCTTGAGAGGTAGCTTCTTCCATTAGACCCATGCTTGATGGTTCCAACACACAATACACCTATCTTCAAACCTTTTGAGCTCAGCTTGATAAGATTATACATTAAAATGTCTATATGTGGGTTCATATTCGTTCCTTGATATTTCAAGAAGATGCTCTTCATTTTAACATCAAGACTGAGACTTAATTTTACTTTGATAAAAGTCTCATCTCTATATTTGTACTTCTTAGAGGCTTTGAAACATCTATTATTTCTCCTTGACTTATATTCATTTACTCATGCTAGTGTGGAAAATCATCGTATAGATGAAATGAACGGCATGGGAAGGGCTCTAGATGAAATCTCTTGTATTTTCAAGGATTTTTGGAATTATCCCGATACTCTACTTGATGAGACATTCTCTTAGGAAAACATTCAGCCTATTGCCTATTTGATTCGCATATGTCTAGCACTGAATTACAATATTGGAACATTATGAATTATGATGATGCATGAGTATAGTCCCTCAACAGCTTTACCAAATATTGAAAATACATGCAAAAATCTAGAACCAACTCTAACAGCTTGTATTCATTAAATATTTGGAGAAGACATTGAAGATTTTCTATCTCCCTTTTCTCATACTCATGTATAAACTTATGTGCTCATTCTCCTCCATAGTAGGGCCCTCATTGGTATAAATTTGCAATCATTTATTTAAACAATTTTAGCTGCAAAGATCTTCAAAAATTAAGTGCCAAGGATTTCAGTTGCTTAGAAACAATTATTCTTCACCACTGTTATATTCTAGAAACTATATCAAGAATATATGATCTAGAGAAGCTTATAGACTTAAAATTTTCTCGCTGCCTAAAGCTTGAATACGAAATTTTTTGTTTTGAAGAATATGAATTTGGTGGGTCTTCATTCATTCTAGATACATGTTAAATTTCTATAGTCAATTCAAGGTCAAGAAATTGATCTTATCTCTTTGTATACTAAAGCTTGCTAGAACAAATTATTTATTGCAATGTTGCTATCATTATCCAAATTTGGAAGCATTATTGAATGCTCAGGGCTAGTTATGATGTTTTAGAGAATCACCAAATATGGGATGTAGGTGAAATTTTAGGATTTTATACAATGCTTTGTGATATGGTTAAGAAATCATTGAATATCACTAACATACAAAGGAAGAGAGTTTCCCAACATGATTAGTTTAGTTTTTCACTAAAGGTTTATTATTTTTTAAGGGAAAAGGAGTCACGTCATTATAATTAGATCCTTAAAATTTGGGCTCCATCAATGGCTCTTATTGGGTACATATGTTCCTTGTGAGCATAATGAGATTCCAACTATTTCTAGAAGAGCAAATCAAGCGTCAGTGCTTAACATGATGCAAGGTTAAATAGAGTGGCCCTCAGCCCCCCAATAAAATGAACATAGGTTCTTCCCTTTACAAACACTTAATTTTGATCATGTAACATGTCCTTTCTTCTAATCATGATATGTTTTCCCTTCATCATTTTTTTACATTTAGTATTCACCCTTTCTTCATCAACATGAGTATTTAAAAATAGATAAATTTTTGAATCATTCAACCCCAACATTTGAACCCTTGATGAATTTGATGCATCATTTTTATGGACAACACTTAATGGATTTGTTTGATCAATGCAATCTTTTGTATCCATCTTATATTTAGGCTTTGAGAGATCATTTGGTGTACTATAGTTTTTGATGAATGGAACATCTTTATATACATAATCTAACCCATCTTCACAAAAAGAGTTCAAAGATAACTTGTATTCAAGCAATTTTATCACTCTCTCATCAAGAACTCCATCAGATATGATACTTGGAAAATTTTGAGAACTATTCTCCAACATATCCTCCCCACTATTCATGGTTGATTCCACATCACCTTGTAGTTATTTCTCATAGGACAAACTAGTACATGGCTCATTTGCTAAACACCCCTCCACATTCATATCTTGAGTTTCATCATCTTCAAAGATATCATCAAGCCTTCTATCTTCATCATGGTGCTAATGGATTTGGCTGCATGGAAAATCTTGCTCAAATAAAGGATTCAAGAACACACAAAATTCAAACCTATCTTCTATTACTTATTCTTTGAACAATGGATTCAAGAATATAGAGAATTCAGCCATACTATCATGAGAGCTTTTGTGCGGATCAAAAAATGTGTCATCAACAAGACTAATGTCTTCATCAACATCATCTTCTAAAATTTCCTCTTGTTTATACAACATATGATGTTCTACTTCAACCTCACTATATGCTTCTTGTGAATTACTCTCTCCTTCATCCAATACCTTTTGAGAATGCTCTAATCCATCAACTTGCTCAACGTAATGAATTGGGAAAGTTTTTGGACCATTTCTTTTAATATGTTTTTGATATTCCAGATCTAACAAGGCTGAAATCTCCTCCACACTAAGAGAATCCTCTTCCTCACTTTCATTTTCTTCACAATCTAATTCCTTATTGGTCTCATCATGATCAAATTCTTCTTCAAATTGTCCATGAATTTCTTCTCTATTTAATTCTAAAATATCACTAGACTCATATGTTACTTCAGTCTTGCATTCATTTTCCTTTGCAACTAGTTCATTATCCATTAGTTTGAGAAAGTTAAAAATTGGCGATCACATAAGAGGCCTAATTCCCACATCCTATAGAGAATATCAAATGGTGGAGGTATATATTCTAAAAGTATTTCTTGATAATAATTACACATCCTCATGAAGAATTGTATTGCAGATTCATCTTCTTGCTTTTCTAAATTCAAATATGCATCCATAGGAGATATATAACTTGGACCTTCATCCAATATTTGGAAGAGAAGCATCAAATCAATATCTTTTGGTGAGATTCCCAACTCATGAAACTTTCTTATCAATTCCCTAAATGAAGGCATGATTTCTAAAGGTACCTCCCAAAAAAAATCCACCATCCTTATAAAAAAATGTGTCGATGTCTTGCTTTCATATCTTTCTCGATTGAAAAAGGCATCAAGCGGGTGTATGTCTACATCCTTCATGGTATAACATAGATCCACTTCCTGATCATAGTACATATTCTATAGAGTATATGATCAAATCACTTCCTTTTGAGTCTTCTCCCTCAGTTCAAAGTTACCAACTCAAATTTTAGTGAATAGAGTCACCACCTCTTTCGAGGAATGTATTGATCTTCAGGGTTTTAACTTCTAGTAGAGTACACTTGCAATCATACTGATACAACTTCTTTCTAATACTAATCTATGAACTTAGAAATTCTAGGTAACTTTGCAATATGTATTACGAGCAACTCTCCATAGTAGAATCACCAATCTATTGGTAGACTCGAATGGGATGAGTAAAAGTTCTCAAAATATTTTGTAAATAAAAGTAGGTAAACTTCCAAAATATATAATGGATAACTCCCTAGCAAAGTCACCAATCTATTGGTTCCCAAAACCATAGATTGGAAATCCAAGAACTTGCCACTTCTCCAATAGGACTTCCCAATCAGTTCTAGCCAACAAACAAGAATACTTGTTGATTCCCCTACACTTTAGGCTCTATTACACCTAGGTAGGTAGACCTTCTCCTTGAACCTAATTACCTAGTTCAGAGCTTTCTTAAACTTATGGATTTCTTCAGCTGGCAAGGTCCTCGAGTTCAATTAAAATGAAAACTAGATGGTAAGTGTTTAAATGTTTTGTATAAGGTTTTACTAATGGATCTGATGCTTGTAGGAAGTTATAGATATTTTGAAATTCAATAATAAAAATACTAGTGCCTCTGCTCATCTATGCAATAGAGTCAACTTTAATGAATTTTTACATACAACTTCATAAAGTTTTTAAGCAATTATACTACTAACAATTAAATAATCAAGATGTGATAGACCCAATATTATGCAATCTTAAATTACTCCAAATTAAATTTTAACTCCTCTACTAGGAAGAAAAATTGGACATAGATATGGAAATGATAAATAATATTTCATAGTACCTACAATGATCAAATTCAAAATGCTAAATTACCATGTCCACTTATATAACATTTCAACCGTATACAGAATTCCAAAAAATAATTACAAAGGATGATTCATTTGTAGTTTAAATCTCCATGCCATTTAAATAATAAATGTAAAGGACATTTTATTTTATTATTAAAATAAAATAAATGAATTTATATTACAAAGCCATAATGTTGCTCCTTATCACTCCATGCAAAATTTAATAAAATACTTCTTGTGAATGTGAATGTTCGAATATTGAATCTAAAGTGTTGTATTTTTAATTTCTAGATACTCCATATATATTCTATCTAATAGAAGATGAAACCCTTCAAAAAAAAAAGTCACATCTCTTTTAAAATAAATTATACCTCTTAATTTCACTCTCACCAAATTATTAATCACTATTTCCTCTTAATTGAAATGTTTATAACATTTCTAATATTGATATGTTAATTTTCTTTGAACGACCATACATATCAATTTATCTCTGACTAGGGATGTGAGTTTCTCAATAATATATAGTTCCATTATTAATTCATTGAAGTATTATTTCAGGCGACACTTTGTATTGGCACATAGGAGAATTTATTTATTCTTGACAAGCCTTGAGAGGCAGCTTCTTCCATTAATCCTATGCTTGATGGTTCCAACACACAATATGCCTATCTTCAAACCTTTCGAGCTCAACCTGATAAGCTTCTACATTAAAATGTTTGTATGTGGGTTCATATTCATTCCTTGATATTTCAAGAACATGCTATTCATTTCAACATCAAGACTAAGACTTAATTTTACTCTGATAAAAGTCCCATCTTTGTATTTGCACTTCTCAGAGGCTTTCAAACATCTATTCTTTCTCCTTGACTTATATTCATTTACTCATGCTAGTGTGGAACATCATTGTATGGATGAAATGAATGGAATGGGAAGGGCTTCAAATGAAATCTCTTGTATTTTCAAGGATTTTTTGAATTCTCCTGATGGTCTACTTGATGAGACATTCTCTTAGGAAAATATTCTTCTTGTTGCTTGTTTGATCTGCATATGTTTACCATTGAATTATAGCATTGGAACACTATGAATTATGATGATGTGTGAGTACAGTCCCTCAACAATTCTACTAAATATTGAAAAGAAATGTGGCAATCTAGGACCGACTCTGACAATTTTTACTCATTAAATATTTGGAGAAGACACTCACAATTTTCTATCTCCCTTTTCTCACACTCATGTATAAAGTTATGTGCTCATTCTCCTCCATAGTAGGGCCATCACTAGTATAAAATTTCAATCATTTGTTTAACATTTGTAGCTACAAGGATCTTCAAAAATTAAGTGTTGAGGATTTGAGTTTCCTAGAAACAATTATTCTTCACCACTATTATATTCTGGAAACTATATCAAGAATATTTGATATGGGGAAGCTGATAGACTTAACTTTTCTCACTGTCTAAATATTGAATAGAAAATTTAATGTTTTGAATAATATGAATTTGGTGTGTCTTCTTTCATTCTAGATACATGTTAAATTTCTATAATTAATTTGAGGTCAAAAAATTGCTCTTATCTCTTTGTACACTAAAGCTTGCCATAACAAATTATTTATTGCAATGTTGCTATCATTATTGCAATGTAACAAATATTTGACCTGGGGAAGTTGACAGACTTAAACTTTTCTCACTATCTAAATCTTGAATAGAAAATTTAGTGTTTTGAAGAATATGAATTTGGTGGGTCTTCAATCATTCCAGATACATGTTAAATTTCTATTTTTAATTTGAGGTCAAGAAATTTCTCTTATCTCTTTGTATCCTAAAGCTCGATGTAACAAATTATTTATTGCAATGTTGTTGTCATTATCCAAATCTAAAAGCATTACTGAATTCTCAGGGCTAGTTATGATGTTTTAGAGAATCACCAAATATGGGATGTAGGTGAAATTTTAAGATTTTATACAATGCTTTGTGATATGGTTAAGAAATCATTGAATATCGTTAACATACAAAGGAAGAGAGTTTCCCAACATGATTAGTTTATTTTTTCACTAAGGCTTTGTAGATTCTTAAAATCATTCCTAAACACTATAATAATTATTAATTAATTAATTATATTGCTCACATTCCTCTACTTATTTAATTAAATTATTTTACTTAAATGAGTTCATTCTCTTAAGTATTAAAATCTAATTCAAATACTCCTAGCCTTAATGTGTTACATTAATTTAACACATGACCCTCCATATCCCTCTTTT
This sequence comes from Cupressus sempervirens, assembly GCA_028749045.1. Taxonomy (NCBI): domain Eukaryota; kingdom Viridiplantae; phylum Streptophyta; class Pinopsida; order Cupressales; family Cupressaceae; genus Cupressus; species Cupressus sempervirens. The sequence goes on along the minus strand of CM053785.1, from coordinate 952,843,976 downwards.
AAAATAAATTTTATATATTTAAACCCTCACATCCCATTAATTCCTCTAAACCCATGATTAAATTAAATCTCATTTAATTTAATCTTAAGCCTAACCTAGAGCCTAGCCTATAACCATCATTTTCATCCTCTTAAGCCCACTTCTTCTCTAATCTCACTTAATCATTTCTAATCATCTCCCTAATCCCCCTCATTAGCCTAAGAGTGTGCTCACACATGTGTGAGATGACATGCCTATACACTCCCCTTTGCACTCTTGTCTCTCACTCTTCTTCTCAAGTTTGCTCACACATGTGTGAGAAAACTTTGAATTCTTGACCATTTGCATGGCTTGCATGTCACCTTATGTGGCATCTACATGGATGCCACCTCATCAAGCCCTTCCTCAAGCCTATAAATAGAGGGCTTGTCTCAAGCATTTGCATCTCTCATTTTTGCATTGTTATTGTGTTGGTTTGAGATTTGAGTTTGCATTCATAGTTTGAGCTTTCATGGTAGTTTGAGCTTGCATTAGTAGAGTTCTCATAGTGATTTTTTAGGTTCATACTAATCATTTGGTAGCTAGTTTAGTTTGCATCTTTCATTGTTCATTTAGTTTTCTTCATGCATTTGCATTTCCATTCCATAGCTTACATTCTTAGTTAGTTTCCTTTATTGCACATCATCTTCATTATTGAATGCTTTCAAGAATGGCTTTCTCCATAGCCATTTATTGAAGTGTTATTCATCCCACATAGCTTAGGATCTAAGTGTATTTTCATTCACATTTGCATTCACACTTGCACTCACATACTCAAGAGATTCGTTTATTGTTGTGTTTCGGAGAGCACACCAAACATACCCCCATCTTAACACACCAACAAGGCCTCTTATGGGTGCCTTTTTTGAGCTGTAGAGATGGCTGGAAGATTGGGTTTGTTAGCTGCTTAGGGTTGCAAAACTCAAGCAAGCATTAGTTAGTGTTTGTTCCTTTCATTTTGATGAATCTTTGATGCAATTTCAAAGTTTTTAGCTAATGTTTGTTTGTTAACCCATGCTCCTAATAGGCCACATTTTCTAGCACACAGGCTTATGATTTTTTAAGGGCAACGGAGTCACATCATTATAATTGGAGCCTTAAAATTTTGGCTCCATCATACCAAATGCATGATGATGTTGAGCATTGATAGTAGATGTTGAGTATGAGAACCTTACTAACATAGTCTTCAGAACCCTATTTCAGGTGCAATTTGGTTGACTTTGTGTAGTTTGTGTAAATTTGTATTGTAGCCAACTTTGTTGAATTGTATATTGGATTGGTATATATATAATGTATTGAATCATATCCAATGAAGTAGTATCCAAGCATAGAAGAACATAAGTGCAATGTAAAAGGCTATAGTAGTATAAGGAGCAACAAAGATTTATCTATCACAACAAGGTGATCATTACACTCAAAGGAATCTCACTCATCAAACTAAGTTATAGATCATAGATCAGTCACTATTTCATTCTAATAGGTGGATCAGTTAAATCCTTTCACAAGGTAGACTTTATAGTCTTTTATAAATATTTTTACCAAATGTATATTTCATTGTATGTTTGTAAATCCTTGCAAGGTGGACCTAGTAGTCCTTATTGCTCCTAATAGAGTAGATCATCAAAAATGAATATTGTAAGCCTTAATGGGAAAGCTTTATACTATAGTACTAAAGCTTGTGGCTATCATCCCCACCCTAGTTTCACTTTCTATTTGGAAGGTTTCTGGGTCACCATATTGTGTGTCAAAATTGTTATGAATGTTTTGGTGCTTTCAATTTTATATGCATGCAATTGATTAGAATATACAAGAAGGATTAATTGCTAATAAAGGAACAAGTTTTATAGTTTATTGATTCACCCCTCCCCTCTCATTAACTTAGCCTATCACGTATGTTTTCAATAGGTTGTACTCTTGTCAACTTCTTCTACTAATAGTGATGTGATTGTTCTTTATGTCTCATCCACATTGATTCCATAGGGAAATGGCCTAAGCCATCTAACCCTAGGAACAACTGCTTCTACATATGTAAAATCAGCATCAACTAGAAAACAAACATCATCATAATATTTCTCTACTAGTGACACTAGTATCCTTAGACTCTATTTCATAGAATTCTTAAAGTCTTCGAAATAACTTGTCACCACTAACTCAAAGTTGTCCCCAAGTTACACTATGAATTCTCTGATTTGAACTTCAATTGACTTGTTGGTCTTCAATGAAACTTTTCCAAATGATGGAAATGTTTTCTTCACATAAAAGAATATACAAAGTAGTAATGAACCAAATTTACATCGTGCACTCTTTGTCTTTCTTATGACTCCCAAGTATTTTAATAACTATTGGAGTTATAACTTGGCAAGGTCATAAGAGTAATCCTTATTCATTATCTTATAGTCCAAATCCACAACCATACTAGACACACTATTCAATCTACTAGATTGAAACAACTTGTGAACAATTATTCTCATTACAAATGCAAATAGGGGATCTAAAATTGTGTTTATTGTCATCCCTCTTTTGTTCTATATAGCCCCTATATTTTTCTCAATTACTTCCTTCGCATCACTTCACATGGTCCTGGGTCTATCAAGGGTAGGAAACCCTATTACATTTTGAAGAATTCTTTAGTTTATCTTGGTAGATCCATTTTCCAACCATAAAGAGTGATCATGTACATTCTTCTCATAACTATCTTTATCCATTCTATTTTGAATACATTTGGAAAATCTAGAGCATGGGTTAACACTTTTCTCTCAAAAATATTGTTTTCCTCCTCTATCACTCCATAAACACATAGTTTTCCATACAAATCTCTAATTTCCATGTCTCCAATACTTCCAACCTTAAAAGTGTAGCAACATATTACATCTTGTATCATGAAAACCTATGGTGGTATCATCGATAACACACTAGTTGCATCTCCCTTTTATGCAATCTCGAGAATATCTTAGAAGGGTGGTTGTTTAATCTCATTTATTATCAATTGAACATTTAAAACCTCCTTTCCTTCCTTCCTTCCAATACTAGAATAAGTAGATTCCATATCAAATAACTAGTGTTTGTGATAATTCAAACAATGTAACTCAACACATGATAAATACCTTGTGAATCTAATGATTTGTGATTATTAGTAGTTGAAACCAAATAAAAAATTCTTGAATCCTTTTCCTCAATTTTTCTTATGCTCTTCATGCTCTTCTTGATCTTGAATGAATGAAAATGCATCAAAAATTGACCATATAGCCTTTAAAACTTGGCAATAAATGGTTAGTGTTTACATAGTTGTAAGCTCAACTATCATAGCAATTTCAACTCACTCAACTTACACATGATTTCTTTTACACTCAGAAACATCAACAAGATCATCCAATAATATCAACTTTAATATCATGGTATCAATTGAAATCTTATTTTTTCTCAAAAACAACATGAAACTTTTTATGCTCAACATCAACATGAAAACTAATAAAACTTATAGATTTCTTCTAGTTTCTAACCAATACATTGCATCTTAATTCATGGATATTTAATTATCAATCACAAAATTGTTTTGGCATATGAGTGACAATACACTTAAGTCATGTATCATATAGAACTTAGTTCATTTCGAACAAGTAATGTATACCAAGCGAGATATATAATATGTAGCAAGTAGCTAGTAAGTGTCAAGAAAACAGTTGATGCTAAGTGGTCAATAGATGTTGAGTCATTCATAGGTCAAGTTATAGCATTGAAGATACAATGGATACCAAACAACAAAGACTTCTAGTGCCGAGTACAATGGTTCTTGACATAGTTTTTTATATTAGCACAATCTTCTATGTAAACAAATTTTTAGCCGACTTAAGGATTGTTTTGTAGTATATGCAACCAATCAGTTAAAGGGATGGATTAACCAAAAAAATGGGTGAATCATAAGTATTGAATCATACCTAACCCTAAGTCACCTAGGTCTTTCCAAGGAAGGTAAACCCTAAAATATTATGTGTACAAAGAGAGAAATTTGCACGTGTAGATAGAGGATTCATGGTGGCTAAGGAGTTGTGTGTTGGCCTCAAAATGGTTTTGAAAATTGAGTGTCAACAAACTTAACCAATTCTCAAGATGATGTTGAGTATAATATAAATGCTGAGCTATAGTATGTTTCAAGCCAGAGATTTAATAGGTATTGAGTGAACTCTAGGTGTCAAGAAAAGTTCAAGTGCCAAGTGATAACTGATGCTAAGTCACTATAGGTGTCAAGAAAAGTATAGATGTCAAGAAAAATAGAATTACTATAGGACCTACATGAGATAGAATTCCTATGTGTGTCGAGCATCAGCAATTAGTAAGTGCCAAGTAGCACAGAATCAACATATGAGTTAGTGTCTTCACAAACTCAAATGATAACTATTTTTGAGCTAACTCGGGATGAATCTCAAAGGATCTTGAAGATAAGATCAAATATTTTGCATTACCTATATAATCATCATGTAGCCAATAAGAAAAATGGAGAAGACATGAAACCAATAGGAAAAGTGAAAGAATTGAATAGGAAAAGAAGAATGAATATTGATCGTAGATTCATACCTAACCCTAAGTCTTTGAAGCCTTTAAAAGGAGTATGAAACCCCATTTTGCATGTGTGTGAAATAATTTATGGGAGAATTCTAGAAAAATGCAAAGGGGTGTAAAGACTTGGAAAGATAAAAACATCATTGCCAAATTTAGTTGATCAAGAACAGAGTATCAAGACTTTGAGAAGAGATATATCAGATCAAGCAAGAATCAGAATAGACAGAGCAGAACAAGGATCTAGGATCAAAAATTGAAGATTGCAAGTCATTAGGTCAATACTTTCTAATACTCTCCAGCCACTATATTAGGAATGAAAATCCTATGATGATAGGTTGGCCTAATAGCCATGTTGTAAGCCTTTTAACAAGGTGTTAAATCCTTTAATAGGAGAACATTCCAAGTGAATGTTTGTAAATCTTTTAACCAGGTCACTTTTAATAGGGTATAAAGTCTTCAAAAATATAGGCCTTTCACAAGGTAGACCATTGGAAGTGGTCAAACTTTGTAACCTTAAATAGTTACATATTGTTGCAATGATACTTTGGGGTGTCATCCCCACCCTAGTTTTACCTTCTCATTTACGAGGGTTTCTGGGTTACCAAAATCTTGTGTTATCTATTTTCATGCATGTCTTTACTTTCATGCTTATTAGATGAATTAGATGTATGTGAAGGATTTTAGCAAAAAACTTTTAGAGGTTAAATATAGTTACTTCTGAGTTAGCCCCCCTCCCCTCTCAGGAGTAAATCTTCCCACTTATAAATTCCAACAATTGGTATTAGAGCCAAATTCTCACAAGGAGGAGCCTTATAGCTTGGAGAAAAGATCTAGAAATAGAAGCATACAAACTTTGGAAGCTCATAGAGAATCAAGCAATTGATGTCTAGCTTGCTCTACACACTTTAGAAGAAGCCAAGGAAGAAGTGAGAAAATCCTTAAAGAGAAGAATTGAGATTGCCATAGCTAAGAATGATATACAATACAAGGAGATTAACACCTCAAAAAAAATTTCAAATGGAGATTCCAAAGAGTTTGATGCAGTAATAGAAGACCTAATGAAGAAGAATAGTGCCCAAGCAGAAGACATCAAAACTCTCAAGACTGAATAAAAATCACAAGTCATGTTGCTTTGTGAGGTGACTAAATAGAATAAAAGAGCCAATAAAGATAAGGCTATGCTAGAAGAAAACAAGAGAAACCTTGCTAATAGACTAGATGAAAAATCAATTAAACTTGCAAGAATATCAAACATGCAGCTAGACATCCTAAGCCAGATGGTGAATGCACATCATGAACTCAATGTCAAGGATATTGAGATCTCTACCTTGAAGATGCAAAATTACTTGAAAAGAGAGTAGGAGATTATAGAGAGCTTCAAAAAACCTCATGAGGCCATTAAGTACTTTGAAAAGATACTAAAATCACCAAGGGCTAGCAATGATACCTTAGGACTTCGTTACACCAACACTGAAAAAAGAGAGTCATCCAAGACTGCAAAAGAAAGAAGTAACAAAGGTAAGAACACTGGACCTACTTGTAATTTCTATGGTAAAAAGGGACATATCTCTAATGTGTGTAGGAGTAAGAATGCCCATCAGCACGATAAACCTAAGAATGTGGGTCACTGTCATAAGTGCAACAAGAAAGGACATCAAGCACATAACTAAAAGACTAGGACTATCAGAACACCAAGATTTGGAGGTCACTACTACAATTGAAAGAAGTATGGATGTAGAGCTTTTGAGTGTAGATCAAAGCCTATGTGGACACCTAATCAGCTAGCAAGGGGAAATAATCATGGACATCACTACAATTGGGACTACAACATCAGGTATAGCTACCATTACTATCAAGAATATGAGCACATTCCTAAAAATTGCATAAGGACACATTTTAGTGGAAACTACAATAGATGGCTCAGCCAGACTACATGCTTTAGTTGTTTGAAGACTAGTCATATCAATAGGAATTGCCAAACAAGGTCAAAGAAACCCAACTCAAAGATCAAAAAAGGAAAAAGAAAACTGGATGTTGAACACATCAGAGGAGAAATGAATAAGACATGGAAGAAGAAAGATGGGAGCAGTACATCAAATAAAGTGATCACTTCACCTAAAAGGTGAAGTGATCACACTTCATCAAACTAAGCACAAGAAGGCATGTGGAATCGATATACAAAGTTTTATCATGCATTAGTTCCTAAATAAGCAAGTATTGAAAAGGAGAGATCAACATGAATAGAGATGCAAAGTTAAAACTTCAAGATTTCATAAGTGTTCCCGAGTTAGAAAAGTTGCCCTTAGATGTTGAGTAAAATCCTTGTACATGTTGAGTTGACTATCAAAATTAGTAGAAGCTAAATGATTGGTTCTAACTGAGTTGGTAGAGGAAGCCGAGTAAAGAGAAATTTCAGTTGAAGCTGAGTGAGGGATACTTCTATGGATGCCAAGTGCTAGAAAGACAATGGAAGCCAAGTAATGTAGAAATGCTTAAGAAGTTGAGTGGATAGTTGTAAATGCACTAAGCATTAAATGCTATGAAAATAGGGTATATTATCACATTTTGAATCATTTCTCTTCATCAAAAATGAAGAGAAAATATTAAGAAGAGTGTAGAATGACTTCAAAGAAGAAAATTGAGCATTTAAGCCAATTTCAATAGTGATTCAACAAAATTTCATCAAATTCAAGGTATTTACATTTGTGTCAAGTTATGAAATTTCACATTTTCTTTTTGTTCAAACCCTAGATTGCAAAAATGGCTTCTAGTTCTAGGAAACCACAAGAGAAAGAGACGTTTGAGGTTCAATTAGTGTCAAAGGAAGAAAAACAACCAGATTTCTAGCCAATACCAAAAGTGGCATATGAAAACAACCTAGCTAGAGCCCTATCTGTCATACCCCCTAAGGTAGTTATGGTCCAAGATGTTAGAAGATGTTACAATTGTAAAATTGGACCCATAGGAGATATGGAAATGAGGGAAGCCTATGAAAAATTGTGTGAAAATAGACTATTGAAAGATGAATACCAAATTGTTGAGAAGAAGGGTTTGACTCATGCCCTAGGATTCCCCACAGTTTTCAAAATTGAATGGATTAGGATAGTACTTAGTAGGATTCATGATGGAATTTTATGGTTGGAGGATGCTCTAGTAAAAATAACAAAAAGGTTTGTACATAGAGTAACAGGGTATCCAACCCTGGATCAGCCAAAGACCCTTAGAAGTGATTCTAAGGAAGAAATTGAAAAGAACACTGGTGCCAAATGGAACAAGAGAGGAATGAAAATAAACATTATCCAAGACCCTCTTGTTGACTTTTTTGTTAGAGTTATGCACACAAATTTAATCAATCCAGAAAACTAAATAGTGTACCTTGCATTGTAGTGGATGTGGGTTACAAATTAGTGAAAAAGAATCATACTTATGATCTTGTAGAACTATAATTGCAACAAATCAATGAGAACTTAGTAGCAATAAGGAGAACCAAGGGAGCACAGTGCAAGTTTGGTGCAATTTTGATTTGCATATTTTCCTATGTATAGAATGAATTTCCATCTTTTGGTAAAATTTTCTGGAAAGAAAAGAGGTCTATAATAGCTTAAGTTAATGAATATATAGAACAAATGGGAGCTAATTTTGAAACCCTTATGACTAGCTATTTTGAAGACTTCAAAAAGACCATGAAGCAGAGGCTAAGCATACTAGTTTTATTGGTAGAAAAGTATTTAAATGATATATGATTTCTTGTAGATATTGTTTATACTTATATACAAGCAACCATACCAAGAGTTAGATGGTTAAGACCTCTTGGCTATGAGATAAATATAAGTGAAGCATCTATAGTCATAACTACATTATTAGCTGAGGAAGTGGACAAAATTACACCACATTTTGGTAAATATGATGTGGTAAAGTCAAAGGTGGATATGGAGTTGAAGACTACCTCCACATTGAAGAAGAAGGACAAACTTGTAAAGAAACTTAAAGCCAAATTTGGAGAGGGCACAATTGAAGAAGAAGAAGAAGAAGAAGAAGAAGCTGAAGATGATGAAGAAGAACAAGGATAGGAGACACTTGCATTGACCTAAGGCATGGGTGAGGATGTAGAAGAAGAAGAAGGCATGGAGCAAGAAGCACCCAAGGCTAAACCTAAGAAGAGAAAGGCACAGAAATAGCCAGCTACACAACCCAAGGGGGAGAAGAAAGCAACAAAGCTTGGCCCAGCTAAGCCAACTACAAGAGTAGACACAAGGGCAACAACACAAGTGACAAAGAAATAGGGGAAGCAAAAAGCCACCAAGCAAGGAGGGCTTGTAGAATAAAATAAAAGAAGAAAATATGTTCCACCCCCAAAGTCAGATGAAGAAAAGAAAGAATCTGATAATGATCAATTCATATTGGTAAGACATTTCACCAAATCTAATTTGGAAAATATTTGTGATAACATTAGGGACACTACAGATTTGACTAGATTAAAAGGAATTGATTTTAATAAATTTTCAAGAGAAGAACAAAACATAGTGGAAGAGTCTATCTACACTATGATGGCTAAGTTCAAGACTACCCCACTTGAACTGGACAATTCTATGCCTAAAAAGCTAAGTTCCATTGTAAAAAATAAATGGCATTACTGCTTAAATATGGAAAAAAGAAATAAGAGATTCAACATTGGCTTGTGTGGTGCTTGACCCAACTAAAGGTCAAATAAGCAAGGCTAGTAAGAAACATGGGAGCAAATTTGCACCTAAATATAGAGCCTTTAGTATTTTATAGAACACAATAGAGGATGTTGTAAAGAAATCCACACAAATGTGGAAATTAATTTATGGTTTAACTACCATTAAGGAAAGGCAAGAAGATCCCTTTAAGGGAAGAAATAATGAGGAAGAGGAGGAGAATGAAAAGGATGAAGAAGGAGAGAAAGAGAAAGAAGAGGTAACAATGGAGAAGACACAACAAGGTGATGAGGCAACAACTGAGAAACAATAGCCAAAATAGAGTGTCCAAGACACCCAATTTCCACCACCAAGTCCTCCACATATACATCACCTACATCTATAGAAAATATAACTATAAAGGACTTTCGTAACACCTTAGGTCAGAACATCAATCTAGTGTCTATAGAGGATCTCAAAAGGATCCTTCACCGAACAACATTGCAATCATAGTTGTGCACAAATCCTATTTTGGTGAGTGTAAAACATTTGCAAAAGGCTCTAGTAGAAATTACTAAGGACAAGGAGAACACACAAGAACCACCTTCACAACCTCTCACAACTACAGATGATCAACCAAAAGAGCAAGCAACACAAGGCACAACTGCTAAGGTTGATCCCATAGTAATAGCAACAACAACTACTAAGGAGCCAAAAAAGGAGTAGATAGGAAAAGATGTTCCTATAGAAAAAAGCCAAGGTGCACCTCCTCAAATAATTTTCATTAATCAAGCCAAAAGTGGAGAGGATAAGGAAGAGGAGAAACCCCCAAGGAAAGAGAGAAACAGGCAATACAAACACTAGTAAATTTTCCTACCTCGAGGACTCCTACCAAATAGCTGAGCACTAATGCAATACCACTACAAATCTTAGCACCAAGCTTGATCTCCACCCAAGATAGAAAGGGTACTTCACTATGGAGACCCTGCACTTGATGAGGAAATAGTCATACCAAGTTATGACTTTAAAACAATGAACCTAACATAGATAAATGAAGTGCAAGAGGACTTGAGAGAAAGAATAAGTAGGAGATACTTAGAAATGAGTATAGAAAAAAGCAAGCATTGGTAGAAATCAAATACATATTCCTTGATGCGTTTATCTTTCCAGTACCTGATGAAACAAAGCCCATCATGGAGCAATCATCCAAGATAGTGGACTAGGTACAAAATGAAGACCTTGATACTAATGTCAAATTATTAGAATGGTTTGAAAAGAAATTTGAAATGAAAGTTAATGAGAAGATATCAATTGAGATAGCACTATCATAGCTTGAACTAGCTAAGAAAGTAGAAAAAGTGAAAACAATACTTTAGAGTATATTCTCATTGTACTCCACATTGTGTGATTCATCATTTTTCACACAAGAAACTAGCTAGAGAATACTAAGCTTGGAATGGAATCTTAAGATATCTAGAAGATAGCTACCTAAAGATCTAGCTAAAAGTGAGAAGCATTTTACAACAATGCTTCACACTAAGAAAGAGATAGTTGCATTGACAACAAAAGAGGCCAATGTTATGGCCAAATTAATACAGATTTAATTTGCTATTACCCCACATATGGAAGTATTACATAAGGAAGTATCCTATGTAGAATTTTTTTTAAAGAAGGACCCTAATCTTTCTACCTTAGAAGGCCTTGTACATCTTGTAGCAAATACATCCATCCAGCAAAAAGCACTGGAAATTGCCTTAGATAATTAGGGTGCTTCTTTGAAGATAATAATGGAGGTAAATAAAACATTTTTGGCTAAACATTCTATTCATTCTTAGGACCCTTTGATGTAAGTGTCAAAAAGGGGGAGATATTCATGTAAGAGGAGATATAATAAAGAATGTGTAGATAAAGGGAGATAATACATTTTTGATGAGAAAGAATACCCAAAGGGGGAGATATTCAAATTTTGAGGAAGAAATAAGGAAATAAAGCCAAAAGGACAAAAAATACTACAAGATGATGTATGAAAGGGGGAGCAAAAACAAAGGGGGAGTACAAACAAAGCAAAAACAAGGTACATAGAAACAAAGGCAAAAGACTGATAAGGAAAATAATGAAATACCAACATGAGACAAATTCAACTTAAGGGAATTTTGGTTACAGAAATGGCACATCATCTCAAGGGAAGTTACAAGTTTTTGAGGTATATATAGTCTTCTAAAAAAATTTGAACAAGTTTTGTACATATGTCAAACAGAATGTGCAGTGTACTCATAGAGATCAGATTCATAATGCTTAGTTAAGTGTTTTTGCCACTCATGTCAAAGGGGAAGATTGTTGGTCTTAGATTGGTTTTGGCAATTGAGTGTCAATGCACTTAACCAATTCTCAAGATGATGCCGAGTATAATATAGATGTCGACCTATAGTATGTGCCAAGACAAAGATTCAATAGTTGCTGAGTGAACTTCAGGTGCCGAGTGAATTTCAGGTGTCGAGTGATAAACAATGTAGAGTCACTATAGGTGTCGAGCAAAGTATAGATGCTAAGTGAAATAAAATTACTATATGAGCCAAGTGTGATAGAATTCCTATGTGTTCCGAGCATCAACAATTAGTAAGTGTTGAGTAACATAGAATCAACATATGAGTTAGTGCATTCACAAACTTAGATGTAAACCATTTTTGAGCTGACTTAGGATGAATCTCAAAGGATCTTGAAGGTAAGATCAAATTTGTTGCATTACCTATGTAATTAGTATGTAGCCAATAAGAAAAATGGAGAATGCATGCAACCAATTGGAAAAGTGAAAGAATTGAGTAGGAAAAGAAGAATGAATATTGATCGTAGATTCATACCTAACCCTAAGTCATTGAAGCCTTTAAAAGGAGGATGAAACCCCATTGTGTGCGTGTGTGAAAGAATTTATGGGAAAATGCTAGTAAAGTGTAGAGGGATGTAAAGACTTGGAAAGAGTAGAACAACATTGCAAAATTCACTTGATCAAGAACAAAGTATTAGAACTTTAAGAAGAGATATATCTAATCAAGAAAGGATCAGAACAGATAGAGCAAAACAAGGATCTGGAATCAGCAATTGAAGATTGCAAGTCATCAAGTGAAGACTTTCTAATACTCTCTATCCATTGTATTAGGAATGAAAATCCTATGATCATAGGTTAGTTTAATAGCCATGTTGTAAGCCTTTCAACAAGGTGCTCAATCCTTTAATAAGGTAACATTCCAAGTGAATGTTTGTAAATCCTTTAACCAGGTCACTTTTAATAGGGTGTATAGTCTTTAATAGGACTGGCCTTTCATAGGGCAGACCATTAGAATTGGTCAAACTTTTTAACCTTAAATAGTTACATATTCTTGTAGTGATACTTTATGGGTGTCATCCCCACCCTAGTTTTACCTTCTCATTTTGGAGGGTTTTTGGGTTACCAAAATCTTGAGTTATCTATTTTCATGCATGTCTTTACTTTCATGTTTATTAGGTGAATTAGATTCATGTGAATGATTTCAAAAAAAAGTTTTAGAGGTTAAATATAGTTACTTTTGATTCAATCCCCCACCCCCCTCTCAGAAGAAAATCTTCCCACTTGTAAATTCCATCATTGTGAATTGAGTCATACATTGCAAAATTAGTTAAAGGAGAATAGAGGAAAGATGTAAGAGGATAGAAGTGACACATTTGATTAAAGAGGATCAAGGATACATGCAAAGAGGTGATTTGTTATCTAGCAGTAGAGTGCTAACCATTGGATCATTGCTAAGATATTCTAACAGGTGAATCAATAAAATCTTTTAACAGAGTAGTCCTTACAAGCTATTATAAATACTTTAGTAGGGTGCTTACTTAATTGTAAGTTTAAGTCCTTTAATCAAGAACACCTCTAATAGGGTGTTGAAATCCTTTAACAAGGTAAGATCTAACAATCTTGTAACCCTTTAACAAGGTAGACCTTTCACAGGGTAGATCCTCATTTATGATCAAACATTGTAACCTTCATTGGATACACTTTACAACTATAATAGTGAAGATCTTTGGGTGTCATCCTTACTCTAGTTTTACCTTCTCATTGGAAGGTTTCTATGTAACTAAATATCTTATGTCATATATGTGTTGAATGTTATTTACTTTCATGCTATAGATGAATATGTTTAGCTAGCTATTTTAGTTTACATGCAAATTGTGAGATGGATGTGTGGTGAATGATTTTATGGTTAAAGTTTTGAAGGGTTGATTCACCCCCACACTCCCCACCCCCCTCCCTAGAGTTTACTTTCTGTATTGTAATTTCAACAATCGGTATTAGAGCCTTATTTTATGGAAGGGAAATTTTTGCAACTTTGAGGAAAGATCTTGAAGATGGAAGTCTAGAAGTTGGGATAGACTATTGAGAATTAGAAGATTGAAATCCATCTTTCCCTACAATAGTTGAATGAAGCAAGAGATGATTTGAAGCACTCACTCAAGAGAAGGAAAGAGATAGATATTGAAGAGAATGACACACATTACCAAGAGAAAGACACTACTAAATTGTTTGCAAATGGAAACACAATTGGATTTGATGTAAATGTTGTAGATCTAATGGAAAAGAATGGTGCCCTAACTGAAGAGGTCATAAATCTTAAGATAGAACAAGAAGTCCAATCAATATTGTTATGTGAGGTGATCAAGTAGAAAAATAAAGTTGAGGAAGACAAAGTCATGATTGAAGATGAGAAAAAGATACTAATTAATAGATTGGAAGAAAAGATTAGAGGTGAATAGGATTGCTCACATGCAACTAGAAACAATGAATCAAATTATGATTGCCAATCATAAATTGAATGGAAAGGATATTGGGATAACAAGTTTGAAGTTGCAAAATGAACAATTGAGAAATGATCTAAAAAGAGAAAAAAAAATTGCTGAAAGTTTCAACAAACCTAATGAAGCCATCAACTATTGTGAGCAATTGATGAGATCTCCTAGATCTAATAGTGATACCACTGGATTAGGTCACACTGGAACTAAAGAAGGAGAATCATCTAAAAGTTGTGAACAAAGAAGCAACAAAGGTAAGAACTACAAACCTACATGCCATAATTGTGGAAATATAGGTCATACAACAAATGTTAGCATGAGAAACAATGCAAATTAGAACCCTAAGAAGAAATTCATGGGTAACTATCATAAGTGGAACAATCAAGGACATCAGAAATATGAATGCAAGACCATGACATCAAGCATACAATTATTTGAAGGTTATTGATACAATTGTAAGAAGTATGGACATAAAGCATATGAGTGTAGATCCAAGCTTAATTGTTCATCAAACAAGAATGCCAAGGTAAACCATACTAATAAATCCTACAATTGGGATCACAATACAAGGTATAGTTGTCACTATTGTCAAGAGTATGGACATGGCTCAAAATTGCATTAGAACACATTTTAGAAGTGACTGCAGTAGATGGTTGAGTCAAACTACATGTTTTAGTTGTTTGAAGACTGCTCACACTAGCAAAAATTGTCCACCAAGGTCAAAAACACTTAGCAATAAATTCAATAAAGGAAAAGAAAAGATTGATGTTGAAGAATTTAAATTGTAGATGAACAAGACATGTTAGAAAAATGAAGATTGTAGCACATCAAGTTTAGATAGGATCACTTCATCTAATGGATCAGGTGATAACACCACCCCAACTAGGCAATCAAGAGATATGTGCAGGACTGATATTTCAAAGTGTTGTAAATGATTTATTAATTGTGTATTGTCTTTAATATTACATAAAATTTCATATCTTTTCCAATCAGTGTATGTCGAGCTCACTTGAGTGATGAAGACATTTTCTTGTGTCTAGTGCACATTCCATAGTTTGCCAAGTTTAGAAGACAATATCTACCAAGTTCACTTGGGCAACAAAGGAAAGTTCATAGAAGTTGAATGTTAACCAAGCTCACTCAATTAATAAAGAAAATTTGTATGGAACCATTGTTTACCAAGCTCACTTGGTTACCAAAGGAACTTTGTGAAGATATAGTGTTAACTAAGTTCACTTGGCTAACACAAGAAAAATGTTTCTAAGTTAGTGCCTACTGAGTAGGCTTGGCTAACAAA